>JAKTPS010000025.1:0-122027 GCA_030556275.1 Lipomyces sp. NRRL Y-27488 | reverse complement strand
ACCGTAGAACTACTAGAAAATACAGAGACGCGAAGAAGGATTTTTCCTTAGGAATTATCTCCTATTCAAGTCGAACCACAACCACCTTATTTCCTCGCTCTACCTTTATTATTATTCAACAACATGCCTTCCCGCCCTCGTCGCTCCACTGCGAACAACGGACTTCGCCCGGACGGCGCCCTGGCGCCGGTGCCGGAAGACAGCTCTGCTGCGCCCGCTGCTCCTGGAGCCCCGGACGGACCTGTCGAGTCCGTCCCCTCCGGAGAACTCAGCGGGCCGACCATCGAGCACCCTCCTTCAGGGGGTGCTCAACCAGATATACTACTACCAGATGGGTTGTGTGATCTGATCCGATCCGCTTTGTGCGCATTGTATTAGTTTCAAGTAATAATTCGCATGCCGTGTCAAACTGACCATCCTTTTCTTAAGTTGGTGTCAGAATTGTAGCTACAACACTCAGAAAGATTATTGCCAATCACAAATGCAACCAGACTTACACACCGCCTAAAATGCATCTACGCGGCGACGCCAATATTTACCCTACCAAACCTAAAATCACGCGTCGGGCTGGTTGGTTTGTTTACGTCCTACGCAATCCCCGTTCGGCATCAGTCAACTTGCCAACGACTCATTCCGTTGTGATCTGCTGTCTCGTCCACTTTGTTTTTTTTTTGAGTAATAAACTCTTATCACAAATACTGCGTCTAGTCGAGCGTTGCGTCTAATTCACATGGCGAGCACCCGCAACGACGACAGCAATGATCCGCCCGGCGTAACAAAGACGGCAATCGACAAGAAACTACAAGCCGCTCTAGGTAACACTCCATTTACACAACTCTGGTGCCGCCAACGACCGACTAAAAATTGCGATTTTTCTAGACTCGGCCCAGCAAATAGCTCTCAGGTTTGCGAAAGCGCCAAACGACAAGCACGGCCTCGCGCCGCTACTGGACAGCACGATCTTGTCGCTCGAGCAACTGGCCGTGACCTTGACCAAAGGCCGGTACAGTACGAGCCTGGACACGGCCACACTGGACAAGGCTGGCGTGGACTTGTGGAACTTGTCGACCGTGATGAGCAGGCGGGACGAGAAGGACCCGGTCGACATGACCGTCGTGTGCTCAGGTATGATACGTCTACATGCGTCACACTAAAATTGTCCAATCGTGGAGAGTTAACTGGGGTCCAGTGAGGACATCTGCCTGCTTCTTAATAGACTGCGTAGAGAAAATCGCAAAAGAGAGAACGGGTTAGTTCTTGGTACAATGGCATATCTACCACTGGCAAGCTGACGAGAGAAATCTAGACCGGTTTCGTGTTTTCAAGTGCTACATGAAGACATTGAAGATGTGTCTTGGTAAGCACCCGATCACATTATGCCACGCTCTACTATGCACTTGACTCACAGCGCCGAACCAGACAATGATACCGACGAGTCTGTGATGAGAATTCTGACCAGGATTCCGAAGGTGTGTACTATATTACTAGTAAACCGGAATCAGTCTTAAACTTACTGGACTAGGTGCACGAAGCGCTGCTAAATAGCGATGCTTTCAAAGCTCCCGAAAGCGCGAACCAATGGCACATTCTCAATGCCGAGTACTGCATGCTAAGAGTTTATGCGGTGAGCAATTTCACCACCATGTCCGCGATTTCTCAGGATTAACTTGTGTGCTCCTCCTCTTTGCAGGCATGGAAAAGCGACAATGCCGCACTCATGGATCTGTGGTACTCTAAATTACCCGCAAGTAGCCCGGCCAGTGCGCGAGTCCAGGGCCGCAAGGTAGAGTACATGACCGAGATCCTCTTCAAGATCGGCACGGACTTCAGCCGGAAACGCGAGTTCGAGTCCGCCATCAGGTGGCTCGAACGCGCGACGGAGATGCTTACCTGGGCCGGCCTGGCCGAGGACGACGACATGAGCGAGAGCGTGTCGGAGCTGAAGTACAACGTCATGCGGAACCTTGTCAAGGCCCTGTACAATACAGATATACAGACCAACATCGACAGGGCAAAGGCCGTCTTGCAGACGCTTGACGAGGAGTACTCGAGCACCGTGTGGTCACTCTTACTGCGATATGATATCATGGTCAAAGAGAATGGCTCAACAGACGCCCTATTTGATGGTGTGCTCCGCAGTATTTTCTCTCCAACGAGGTACTAGAGGCTAATTTGAACAGTGATAATGCAAATGATACTCTCCGGCAACTTGAACGATACGTCATTTAAGATGTTTGTATATCAGAATTCGTCTCCTCTGTATTCATTGACTAACAACCAACAGAATCATGTCCAGGACCCAGAAACTTACAGAGAAGAGGTACATCTCGGTTGGAGTTTATTCGAGGCAGCCTTGAAGCTAACCATGCTTTCCTGATAGTCCACAGAATGCCTGCAGAATTCTTGACTACCTCCTGACCAAGAAGCTCGACCTCACCGAGCACGCGGACTGGGTCCAGCGCGCGTTTGTCAGCCGCCTGGCCTTGACGGCAAGAATAGCACAGAACGCGTCGGCCGATGCACCCGGCCCGCTTGCCAAATTGTTCAGGGGTATTTTCCCATGCTATTGCGGATTTGACACTGCTGCGCCTGAAGGCTGACAATTTTTAGAACTTGAGAAACTGTTGTCAAGCAGCTTACCATTGAAGACTGTTTACAGCGGCCAGAGTGTAATTACAGTCCTGAAAACGATACTGTCGGGATGCGCACTGACTAGGCATCTTATTAGGTGCTATGGAGTATTGCCGCCGCATTCTTCGCCCGTGAGGAGTACCGGCCCGCGCTGGAGTGGTTCACGCTATCCGTGGATCCGCTTTTCTACAACAGCGGTGAAGTGAATAGAGCCAAGATTATAAGGTCAGACCGACTGTCAAGGCTCGTTTATGTGTCACGTTGGTAAACTAACGTTCCTAGGAAAATAATGCTCTGTCATTACCATCTTCAGAGTTACGCAGATGTTGGGGATCAATACGAGACAATGTCTCCGTCCGGTAAAGACTCTCCCATGACGCAATACATCCTCTTCAAAACGGCACTCGCGACATTTGATAATCAGTCCGGTATGATCCTTTCGCGTGCCGTGACAGTGCATTATGCCTTAAGCTCGATGCCTAACATGCTCGCAATTACAGCTCTCGACTGCCTCGAAAGGATATCAAACCACTCGCAGGCGGACACGAAGATTCTCTGCGCGTGCGCCATGGAAGTGCAGCAGAAAGATATCAAGCCCGTGACGCTGCAGGCCATGAAACTCATCCTGCAGCGAATTCCCGGCGTGGCGGCCAGCACGACTACTGCCGTGCCTCGTGGCGGCACCGCCGGCGAGTCGGCCTCGCAGCTGGGACCGGATGCCGTCGGCGGGGACGTGTACGTGCCCGCGTTGGTGCGATGCATTATCAGGCTTCACACTTTGGCCGTCGACCAAAATGAGGCCGTCTCGTCCTCGGCAGCTGCGGCGAGCTCTGCATCGGAACGGTTGCAGAGGATCGACGAGCTGTGCAAGTATTTTGAGATCGGTAGTGTGCTGACTTGTCTTCATTCCTACGATCTGATCCGCGTCACTAACACCTGGTTGCCGAAGCATACTTGATCGCCAAACAATCTCAACCCCGGCAGTTAGACGCCCCGAGCTTTTCTTTCGACAGAAACGAGTGCGAGTGGTTCTGCCGGAACGCGTACAATACCGCGCTCAAGGGCTGCAAGTCGTGGCCGGCGGAAGCGACCATCAGGCTGGCGGACGTGTGCCTGAAGTTTTTGGTGCTCTATCAGGACAGGGTTGACAGGGCCAGTGAGAAGGCGGCCTTTCAGGCGATCCTGTGGCAGAGATGCACGTCGTTGTTTTTGACTGCTTCCGCGAGCATTCTGCTGGCGAGGGAAAAGCCGCAGGTGTCTGAACAGGTAACCATATTTTCCTTTGAGACAATTGGAGAGGCGCAAATAGGGGATACTCACCTTTTGTAACTCTTTAGAAAGAACTTTACCAGATGTCGCGAAAGAACGTCAAAGCATTCCGTCAAGCACGAGCCGAGTACTTTGCGTTCGCGGACACCATATTGGCGCTGTCTCCGGACGATGGTGCTCTGCCCGCAGGCGAGAATTCTGCAGATTCGATCGCGAAGAGGCGGACAGACCTGACGGCAAAGATGACGGCGATGCTGTCCTTCGACTTCGAGGCCGCGACAAATCTCGAACTATGGTCCGAGTTGCCAGGCATTGCGGAAGTACTATTTTATTGTCTAGTCTTCGACCTAAAAGTTTTGCTTTATTCACTAGATAAAACAGGCCGTGGTGCAGCTGAAGCCGGAATTGCGCGTATGCGAAAGTATCGTTGATATATTATTGTCCTCGGCAAGTCCTACAGACGGTAGAAATGGAGGAATGTTGTTTCAGATTTGCGAATGCAGCTGACTCTTGTGTTATTCTAGAAACTCTGACCGTGCTACAAGTACATCACTTTGTTGTCCTCTCTTGTCCTGAATACTGCGGGTAATACTGACAACCTCGTTTGTTCTGCTGCCAGCTCATCCTTCGCGCGACCCTCACAGACGACGCGAGCGACATCGAAAAGCTGTCCCGCTGGGTGCGCTGCATCGTGTCCGTCGCGCTTCCGCGCCGCGCCGACATGGCCGAAGACATGGTCAACGCCGTCCGCATGAAGCTCGTTGAGCCCTACAAGGAGCGGTATCCGAGCGAGGAAGTGCATTGGCTCGCGACCACGTGCTGGAATTACGGCGTGGACCTGTACAGGTGGCTATCTACTTTATTTTTACGGTTGATTTCAAGTGAAGTGACGGCGTGCTGACGCGGGATAGCATGAACGATATGGACGGATGCAAGCGGTGGTTCGGCATCGCGATTCAGCTGGCAGGCCATGTCAACCAGATTATTGCATCACAGGTTTTGATATCCCGCTTTTCTAGTCTACGCAATTGCCGTTTTGCCAGGGAATGTTCGCGTCGCTAACCGATAATCTAGATGCTGACGAATTACACGTTCATATGCAACGGGGGCGAGACGGTGAATTGAAATATGCCGTCATGTTTTATATGTATTTTGATATTTTTGCTGTAATGTACTGTATAATGCATAGCCTACCTCTCTTGTGTCGCACTTTCCGTCAAACTAAGAACTCTGCTTGTCTGAGGACGTGTAAAGCTTGAATCTTCGGTGACATAGCAGCAAAAAAAGGCGCGAGTTGCCACTTCTTATCTAACTAAAAATTTGTGTCATTCATGGGCGGGTTTGAGCCCATCATTTGAACCATGCTTATACGTTGGCATGTATCATGCGAGAAGCTTTTGGAACGCTACTAGAGTGTATTGGCATTGCTCGGAGCAGCAGATGGTATGATATTGGGGATTATCGAGCTTTCGATTCACTGAACCCAGGAGACTCGACAAACACTGTTTTATGCGCAAAAGTCAACCGAACCGGTTCAGCAAACAGTGGATCTTTTATTTTTTGTGTCTCGGAAGTGCATGAATCGCAATGTTTAAAAATCGGACAGCGCATTTGCTAGCATGACTCGCGTGACGGAATTAGATTCATTCAGGGGGTCAAGCAGAGCCCCTGACTTCAATCATATTTCGAAAATGAATGATACTGCAACTACTTGATTTTCAATTTTTCGTCTGATGCTGCTGTTCAAGGGAATTAAATGGCCCTAGAAAGAACATGAAGTGATTTTTTTTATTGGAACTGGCTAAAATTCACGAGCAAAGGCAAGAAGAAGATAAAGGGTCCATTGGCCAATATCCTGTAGTGTTGTTAGATGCCGGGCCCGGATCCTCACCCTGAGGCAAGCCGGCACCTGACATCTCTGTATTGCATTACCATCGACCCAGCGACCTTCCAGAGTTTACGACTATGGACAACGACAATAACAATGACAAAACTCCGGAAGGTCGCTGGGTTGATGGTAATGGATGGTGACAATAACAATAAGATCGTAGAGTCCGCCTGGGACATACTACTAATGTTTCAGTGGCTATTTTCGAACATTTAGGCTATCCTTAGACACGGTATCATATGATAACGATTTTTTCCGGACTAAAACACAATAGACCAGTCTCTAAAGGTGATGTCAACCAAAATACTCATGTACAATTTAAATTTTCATTGCGTCCGCAGGGCTCCATATTTCATGTCAGCAACCTTCATTCGCCTTGCTAGGCTAGTAGTGTCCAGGCGAGTGAATGTTGCCTTAATCTTGCCTTATGCGCGTTCTTACTTAACCGCTCTTGCCTTGCGGCGGCATTGTCTTTCAGTGTGCCCATGCTTGTTGCAGAACTGACAATGAGGCTGCGACGGTCCGTCTTGACTTCGGCGCTGGCGCTTCGAGCTCGAAGTCTCGCCGGCAGAGCGCATTTCTGTGTCGTCGCGTCCCGAATTGCCAGTAAATCTCATTTTCAAAGACTCGATCTCTTCCGTATCTATGTAGGCCCCTGGGCATTCTTCATCGAAGATGGCAGCTTCGCGAACGCAATATGCATAGCCCTCGCCGGTGCAGTCGGGGTCTGAGCAGTGCAACAAAAACGTAGTCTTATCGTCAAACGTCGGGTAGTCATCGAGTTTTAATGCCAATTTCGAGCTCGTCACCATGCCTCTGATTGCAGAAGTCAACGCGGGGTCGTAGCTCGCCTTTAGGCCAAGAAACTCTGCATGCGTGCGCAACGCGAGCAATCTGAATCCGAAGTCATACGCTGTCTCACCGCGCTGTTGCTTCATCCACGTCAGATTCATCCAGGCGCGGGTGATCATCTGCGGGCGGACGAACTGCGCCGTCAACGCGTCAAATACGGCCTGGACCGAGAAATCTTCGGCGAAGAACTTGTCGCGCTTCGAGTACAGCCAGTCCTTCGCCGGGCGGTCGGTGTTCCGGCAGATGGCTCTAAAAATGGATTCGTCCGCTGCCCCGGGATAGTCATACATGAGGTCGTTGAAGTCCTGCATCATCTCGAAAGGAGTGACATAGAACTTAGCCGTGTCCTTCACGGGCATCCCCGAGAACCTCTTAGGTGTCGTGATATGCGCAATGCTTGGACTCGGGTGTTGCCAATAATGACCGGTAGAGATCAACGCAGATATCGTGTCCTGTTGCTGCCGGATGATATCCCAGTGCATATTCACTCTCTGCTCGATTCTCTGTTCCATCAAGGAAAAGTCTCTCTCGATTGCGTCTTGTACTTCACGAGTAACGGCCCACAAAGCAAGAGGTGACTTTGTCTCCGGCAAGTCCGTCGATGTCGGGGCGACATAGCCGGCAGGTTGGTCAAAAGAGTGACTAGTCGTGGATGAACCACTTCGTCGCGTCACCGTCAGAACCGCATCCTTGTTGTCGTCGCTCTCGCCGAAAGCCTCACCATTACCGTCCAATTGAATGCGAGTCGACGAGCTGATGGATAATGGAGTCTTTGCTGGTCTGGCATGGGATCTATGCGACCGTTTTGCTCCCTTAGAGGTAGGTACGGAGACACAGTTGGCAACTCCGGCCTCTGTTGTCCCGACCTCGGTTACGGAAGTCGAGGGTACAACAAAACCGGCATCTGTTGCCCGTTCGTCGTCCTTCAAAGGGATCGGCGAAAAGCCGGAGGGATTGTGGCGAGTTCTCGGTGCGTTGGCCGTTGTATTTGAAACATATCGAACCGAGATTAAACTAACAAATACGTCGAGATGGGGTGCGCCGCACGGGACAGTACGCTTCACCTTCCTATTGTAGCCTGCTATTGTTTCCATTTGTCATCTGTTGTCTATTGTTGCGCGCTGATCTTATTTCTATTGAGACTGAGAGGGGGGTACCTTTGTCTCAGAAAAGAATATAAGATCGTATGGTACGCTTGCGACATACGAGTGTTTTAGTGGCTCTCTTCGAGTAAAGACTGTCCTTAGATATGGTATGGATCGGCTTTTTGGCTCAGAGCCTTCTATCTTAGCCAGGACACGCGAATTCTGCTTACAGCTCAAACCGACCAACCTCGTCTTTATGACCGCTTGCGCTCCTTTAGAGAATGTTGGGTTGGGAATCGAAATGGAATTCTAGCGAGTACTGGTTGGCATGGAAACCTCTTAGCTGAAAGATCGCTGCCATAATCTAAGATCTCTACCACTGTTGCACTGATATTAGACTGAATACTTCTTGCAACGAAATAATTTTGTATGCATCTTTACTGTACTAGTATGATCACTATTGACCACTGTTGAATGTTGGATATCTGTAGGGTAGTAAGCTCGCATTTATTATATCTAGTGATCTGGTCCTTTGCTACTGCTGGATATTTTGTCAGTTAAATTTGTTCTGCGTGAATTATGTTATCCTATGAGAAATGGCACGACATAATCGTGGTTTTTACAAGCAGGAGATTACTCGCAACTTTTGATGCAACAATGACACTGTATTTCTCTGCCCAACCTGCCTTCCCCCATTTACATTTTAGTTCAAGCTAATAGTACATACAAAACAGAGCATGCTTTGCTCACTCCAAGAGGCTTTTGTTCATTGAACACCGGCCGTAACTTCACCATGCTGTTGATCAGGAATAGCCAACTGCTCAACTCCATCCTCTTCCATCGCGAATTTCCTTTCACTGACGTGGTCGGTGGCTTGCGCGCCCTTCATAGAGGGCGCGATCCAAACGTGATGGGCCTTGCCCTTGCCGTTGGGATGCGCGTATATGCAGTTCGGGTTCGTACACGACACGCCAAATTTGCATGGCACCTTGAGCGGATGCGTGAATATGCAGTCCGCGCGTGTGCATTCGGCGCCGTTGCGGCAGAGAATCGAGGATTTCGGGTGCCGGAATTTGCAGTGAGGGTTTGTGCAGTACGGGTGGTACATGCACGTGTCCAGAAACGTACTTGCGTCGGGTTCTGTGGCGGCGGCGGTCGTAACGGTGCTGCCGCGACTGGCTACCGCGGACGAGGGGACGACGTCGCTCATCTCTGACTGAGCGGATGCGGGAGACGGATGGCTCTTGTCGCAGTTCTCGTCCGTGCAATTGATGCCGTTCGGACACGCCTCGTTCCGCAGAACGAGGGCTGCCCCGTTCGCAGGTGTCGGGTGTGCAAACGTGCACTCGCTATTTGTGCATTTCAGACCGAACTTGCAAAGCGGCATGACATCTGATCCAGTCGGCCCGGCGGTAGACCTCGACCGATAGTTGCCGTACTTTTGGTAGCCTCCTCCTCGTGTGGAGCCTGAATAGGACGTGCCGTTTGAACGGTGCTGACCGCCGGCGCCGTAGTTTGTCTGCTGCGTATGTTGCTGTTGCTGCTGCATTTTCAGCATTTGCTGTTCTTGTGCACGTATCCGGGCATATTTCTGATTACCCATTGGATAAAGCGGAGTGAAATCATACGTCCCGCCTGATGCAACATATTTCTCGGCGTCTTCGGCTGTCATGTCCTCCCCAACATGGATCTTCGGGCAATTACCCTTTGCGTTCGGGCAGTTCGGATATAACCTGCGTTTGTTAGTATACGATCGTCACGGGATGGGCAATATAAAAACAACGCAAAAGAAAATAAAACATACTCGCAAATCTCGCTGGGATGTGCAAAATTGCACGGAGTGTAGTGATAGGGCCAATGCCGACATCGTGACCGTGGCGACACGTGGATGGACTCATCCCGCGTGGCCGACGCCTTGTCCATGACATCAAATGCACTTGTTCCGTTGTCGTCATTAAAATTCGCCGCCCCGCGAATACTGAAGCCGGCGGGGCGGTCGGCGAATAAATTGCCGCGACGAATATTGTTGTTTCGGTACGGAGAGTTGACGGCATTGATCTGGTTGTAACCAAAACGCTGTGGCGAGCCATTGTTGAAATTGTTGTGACTCATCGGGCTCTTGTTCACCGAGTACTGCGCTCCGCGGACTCGATGTAGACTGTTGGTGCCGTTGAAACGAGGAGTATTGTTGTTGCCGTTGAAACGAGGCGTTCGGCTTGCCCGTGGACCGGTTGGTATGTTTTGAGCTTCATCTTCGTCGATCATGGCAGTGTCTTGAGGGTAGACTTCTGGTTGTGATCCCGAAAATTCGTCTTGTGCCTGAGGAGCTTGTGGCGTGGGGTTCGAAGGCAACTGGGCCGCGACGGTCGCAGCCTCGCCACCCTTGGAAAGCGCAGAGATCCGGTCGAGCTCTGTGAAAACCCACTGCGCAAAGTCAGCTGGAAATCTGTCTGCGCCCAGGACCTCGGTGAGCTCGCTCTGGATCTGGTCGGGCCCGCGGCTGTTGTTCATCATGACGACGACGAACTCGGATATCGACACGGACTCGTCCTGTGCGAGGCCGTCCGCGCTGAGCCGGGCGGCAATGGAGGCCTGGAGCGCCTCCGCGACGGGAGAGCCGGTGTGAAGATCCGCGGACATATCTGCTGAGTGGAGAAAGAGAACAGCCGGTGTCGGACGATGTGGCGTGGAACACGGACGAGATCAAGAGGGAAGGAACCGTCGAGATGAGCGTCTGGACAAATTCGAGGAAGTTGAGTTAAGGGCGAAGTGCACGTGATGATCACGTGCCGTGACCCGGAGATCACGCCAGTCACGGCCCGTGACGCGCGGCTCTCAACTCCGACGAAAGTCCATCTAATCCGGTCACGACCATCACGGGCACCACCAGCTATCCACCACCTTATCGCGCCTTGCTACTGCCGCTCCGCCTGAGAATTCCGTGGGACTGTTCGTGTCCGGACCTGCATCACATGCACGAGGACTCTCGCAGTCGAATCAGATAATCCACATGGCCGCCCGACATCCTTCGTCAGCGACGATCGTCACGGAACGGGCTCCCGAGACGGACGAAGACAAGAACACGCTGTGGACGTCGACGCTCATCTGCAGGGTATCTGATCCGCAGAAGGAGCAGGAGGGCACACAGAATGCGTACATTTCCTATCTCATCACCACCGAGTCCGACTTCCCGGCCTTCCAGGTCCCGCAGTTTAACGTCCGTCGGCGATTCTCCGACTTTGTCTACCTCTATCATGCCATTGTCAGGGATCATCCCGCGTGTGCTGTCCCGCCTCTGCCGGATAAGCAGCGCATGGGTGCGTACTACTATCCGTCATGCTACAGCAATGCCCACTAACCTCTTGTCCGCAGAGTACATAACGGGCGATCGCTTCGCGTCAGATTTCACATCTCGGCGCACGAGCTCGCTGCACAGGTTTCTTGAGCGTCTAGCGAACCATCCGATATTGCGCCGTGCTCCCGTCTTCATAGTCTTTCTCGAGTCACACGAATGGAATGCTTACATGCGCACCCGTCCGCTGAAGACGTCCACGTCCGGCGAGTCTTCCGGCGTCTTCGACGGCTTCAGCGACGCCCTCATCAATGCATTCGCGAAAATACCAAAGGACAAGGACGACTACATCCCGGCGAAGGAGAGGGCCGACAAGCTGGCAGACGACGTGTCGCACACGGAGAAGGTCATGACCCGGCTGATACGACACGAGCACGAGTGGGAGCTAGACTTGGCCGAGTTTTCCAACCAGTTTCTGAAACTTGCACAGCTCGAGCCGGAAATGGAGTCCTCGTTTAAGGCATTCGCGGACACGATACAGGGAACTGAAGGTGCGATCCACCAACTCGGTGAAGCGATTGACACGGATTACGTCATCTCCCTTCGCGACATGGAGAACTACGTTGTGTCCGTCAAGCAGCTTCTCAAACAGCGCGAACAGAAACAGCTCGACTACGAAAGTCTGATGGAGTATCTTCAGAAGGCTACTGTCGAGCGAAATGTGCTCGCCTCCGGGGGCGGAAACGGCTTCTTGCGTTCCAAAGTCGAGGACCTGCGGGGCGTGGACCACCACGCTGCCCGGATCGAGCGGCTACGGAAACTCGAAGCACGGGTCGACGAGCTCACACGCGACGTCGAAGAAGCCAAGGAGATCTCGCAGACGTTTGACAAGGAGGTCACCCGTGATCTGGTGGACTTCGAGCGTATCAAGGCGCTTGAGATGAAGGACACCCTAGGAGTAGTTGCCGACGAGCATATTCAGTTTTTCAGGACAATCGTTGAACAGTGGGAGAAGGCGATACCAGAGTTGGAGAGCTAGTTTCAGATCATTGACATATATACATTAATATATTTGCTACTTTTTGAGACACAGGATAGGGAGTTCTTCATTTTTTCTCTTAGACAAATATAACAAAGAAGCGAAAGCAATTCATTTCTTCTTTCCCGAGTCGGTTCTGTTGTCGGATGCAACATTAAGCAGCAGTGAGCTGCTGTCCAAGACCATTCTATTGCCGGACTTGCTCATGATGCCCGCAATCTCGCGCGCCGTGTCGAGACGCTTCAATTCCACGTAATCCTTGGACTTCTTAATAGCGTCACCGATGAGCTCGGCCGACTTGGCCTCACCCTGCGCCTTGACGATCATGCCCTGCTTCTCCTGTCGGGCACGGTCGACAATGAAAGCGGCGCGCTGGGCCTCCTGCTGCGCGATCTGCTTCGACTCGACCGCGGCGGTGAACTCGGGCGAGAACGTCATGTGCGTGAGCGACACATCGTCGAGCAAGATATTGAATTTGTACGCGCGCTTGACGAGATTCTCGCGCACGAGTCTCGAGACCCGCTCTCGCTGCGTGATCAGCTGCGAGGCGTTGAACTGGGCGACGACGGACTTGAGCACCTCGTTGACGATGCTGGGCAGCACGCGCTCGTCGTAGTCGGATCCCAGAGTGCGGTAGATGGTAGGCAGCGCCTCGACGCGCGGGCGCGAGAGCACACGGCAGGTGATGTTCACCATCTGGAGATCCTTGGTGCCGGTCAAGGAGGCAACGTTGCGAGGCCGCGCCCGAACGTCGTACGTGACCGGGGTCTCGAACCAGGGCACTTTGAAATGCGTGCCCTCCGCGTAGATCTCCGGACGAACGCCTGAAAGACGCGTGTACTTTATCGCGCGGTGACCGCCGTCGACGTTGAAGAGCGAGCTGTTGAGGGCGTAACCTCCGACGACCAGCACGGCGAACGTGGCGAAACTAAAGGCTGCGTTTCTCGGGGCCGGGCCGGAGCCGCCAGCTCCGGAGCGTGCTGCCTGCTCCTGCAGCGCCCGCGTGAACCGCCGGAATGCGTCGTTCGGATTGCTCGACATGGCACTGGTGGTGATTGTGCTGGATGTGTGATGCGTTTGACGATCCGGTCATCACTCGCGAACAGGCAAAGATCGAGGAAGTTCTTTGCCGGTCACTGCACGTGACTCTGTGCACGTGACGCGCGTTGCTCGAGCAACCACTAATGTGCAGGTAAACAAAAACGCTGGACACAACTCGATCCTCCTATACGTGCTTCAGCGTGACATCGAGCGATGTCGTCGTTTCTACAGTCACTGTATGCCATCTGCTGTTGCAGCTTTGAAGCGATATTGGTTTTGCAGCTAATGTTCTCCCAGGAATCCGCGCGCGGCGAAGCAGTACAAGCCCAGTCCGACACGCAACACCTCCTCGCAGTTCCAGCTGCGGCAGTATGCCGACGCGACGCTTGGTTCCGGATCGCTGCGCCAGGCGGTGATGCTTCCTGAAGGAGAGGATCTTAACGAGTGGCTGGCAGTGAATAGTGCGTCCGTCTGAGCTTTTTTTGTGACGGCTGTTCGCTAACGGATTATTGGCCTTCAAGCCGTCGATTTCTATAATCAGATCAACATGCTCTACGGAACGATCACGGAATTTTGCTCGCCGCGGTCTTGTCCCGAAATGAAGGCTACTGAAGAGTATGGCTCACGTCTGTTCTCAGGCGGTATTGTGCGGGTAATTAACATGTACGCAGGTATGAGTACCTCTGGCAGGACAACGACAAGTTTAAGAAACCAACGAAACTGTCCGCTCCGGAATATATTGAGAATCTCATGAATTGGGTCCAAGCATATTTCGAAAACGAGTCTGTGTTTCCTTCCCAGATAGGTACGTGTTGATCTCTACTTCTTTGTTTGGCTCTGTGATTTGATTGCCACAGCACTTGTCTTGCGCGTACCCTTACACGTCGACAGGCGTGCCTTTCCCCCGCACCTTTCAGACGATAATCCGCACGATATACAGACGCTTATTTCGGGTGTACGCGCACATTTACTGTCATCACTTTGACGTGATCACGGAGCTCGGCATGCAGCCCCATCTGAACACGTCCTTCAAGCACTTCATGTACTTCTCGCGACAGTTTGACCTGATCGATCGCAAGGACTTTGGCCCGTTGAGTGATTTGATCGACCGCATGCTCACGGACAACGTGGCAACATAACTGTCCTTGCTTTGTATCTTTTATTTTGTTCTCAGTTTGGAGGATTTGGGTTGTAGGCGTTGACGCGTTGGATCCGTACATATCAATATAGATGTTTAGTGTCTTTGTGGCCTCTTTGCCTTATCGTTCGAATACAGACCCGGACTCGTACAACAGCCCAGTAACTAAATACAAAGTGAGAGAAATGCGACATTGCAAATGCTGAAAAATGCGGTCCGAACAAAGTAGGGGCCTTGTAGTGTAAGCACAGCGGCTGCTGATTGGCTGGCGCCGCCAGGCCTGTCCCGAACGCCAACTTCACGCTTTTTCACCCCGACCATCACCACCAGCACCCTCTCTCCTTTCTCCCGCCGTCCCCCCGAACCTCTGCCGTCCGCCACAATGGTCCTCGCACGATCCCTCTTCCGCGCGCTTCCTGTCGCCCGCCCCGCCATTGCGCGCACGTACGCGACCGCGGCGGCCACCGCCCCGCCCGTGCAGCTCTTCGGTGTCGACGGCACCTACGCCTCGGCCCTCTACACCGCCGCCGCGAAGCAGTCGGTCCTGCCGGCGACCTCGAAGGCCCTGATTTCGCTCAAGGCCACCATCGCGAAGGAGAAGGGCCTGCCCGCGATCCTCGCCAACCCCGCGCTCTCCGCCGCCGACAAGAAGATCGTTGTCGAGACCCTGTCCAAGACCGTCTCGAGCTCGCCCGTCATCGCAAACCTCCTTGCCGTCCTGGCGGAGAACAACCGACTCGGCCTGCTGCCAGAAATCATCAGCAAGTTCAGCACTCTCATGTCTGCTTACAACGGCGAGGTCGAGGCGTCCATCACCTCCGCCGCGCCGCTCGACGCGAAGACTCTGACCAAGCTCGAGGCCGCCATTGCCAAGTCGAAGTACGTTGGCGAGGGCAAGAAGCTCAAGCTCTCCAACAAGGTATTTACGAACCCGCTTGTTGTGTGATCCCCGCTACGAGAGCGCTGGCTAATTCATCGCTCCAGGTTAACCCCGACATCCTCGGTGGCCTCATCGTCGAGGTCGGTGACCGCACGGTCGACTTGAGCGTCTCCAGCAAGATCACTCGTCTCAACACCCTCATCAGCGAGGCCATCTAAACGACAAAAATTACCGTCACATTGCTAGATAGATACACAATTTTGTTCAAAATTTAAATTCTTTTGTGTTCTGCATCCAACTAGAGCTTCGACAAGTCCTCCTCATCAAACAAGTCCGTGAACTGCGTTTTCCATTCGTCTTTTTGGCGAATCGCTCCCAACTTCCCTATTGCAAGCAGCTTTGATACCATCAGTTCGTCGCCGTTCCGCCGCATGTACTCCATCTTTGGTTCGTGGGCATACCCGACCCTGGCCGCGTCTATGAGTATTCGTGCCGTGAGACCCCACACATTGTACGTGGGGACCTTCTTCTCTGGCTGGTTGGGGATGATATCATTTGCAGAGGCCTTGACAGCAAAGCTATGCTGCCGCCAACGTAGTCCGCTCCAGTTTACCCAAGACCCTCTGTACCACCCCTTGTCGTCGGCCAAAAACTTCTCAAACGGCACCGTGAACACGGCGCTGACCTCGTCGCTTGTTGCGCAGTGGTCCATTTCCAACACGTCGTTAATGTCTATCGCGTCGGTTGGACCGTCTCGGCGAGAGACGAACGCAACACATGGCCGGACTACGAGCCAGTTCCGCGCGAGGTGCGGAGGCAGTACGGCCAGTTCCTCAAAATGGTATTTTTTCGGGTCCAGTGTTAGGGGAAGACCAATTTCCTCATATGCCTCCCTTCTCGCGACGATGAACTCGGTTTCTTCGTCGAAATCGGCCTTCCCTACGATAATCAATACGTCAGCGAACCTCAACCAGCTAGCGAATCTCTAAGCTACGCGCATGCGGGAGCGCAGTACCTCCGGGAAATGCGACCTGGTTGGAAAAAGACGACATATTCGCACTCCGCATCGTAAGAACCACACTGAGGTCGCCCTGCTCGTTCGGGTGCAGCAGAACCAATACGGCCGCGCGCCGCGATAACGGCAGCGTGCTCCACACACTCGCGGACGGCTTGAGCTGTCGTAGCCGATTCAAGCACTCGAGGGATGTCTTTGATAGCATTGAGTCTATAAAATACTGGTCAAATGAGTGTCAGACGGCGTTCTCACTGTCCCCGGCAGTTTCCGGTTAATGGCTTGTTCCTGAACCGTGAAGTGTTCGTGCGGCTCGGGTGGAGGTCATGTTGACGTCGCCGAGATCCTCGCAATCTCGACTTTCCCGCTCCCTCCTCACGTATACAATGCCTGCGGTCTAATGGTTGACGAGTTGCGCCCCAAAGATGACCAGCCCGATCCGCCTGGTTCTGTCTCCACTTCTGCCGATCCGGCGCAGATCCCCGCAGACGTAAATTTCTGGTCCTCGATCGAACAATTTCATGATAACCTTGGAACTTTGACTGCCATCGCCCCGGACGCTGTCCGTGACGACGAGGGAGGCGATCCTGATGGAGATTCCGGCCCAGAAGCGGAGGCGCCGAGTGAGCCTACCCAGCATGTGGCGAATACGCCTCGATACCAGATGCTGCGGCACTACTCCCTGATTCTGCCCGAGACCGGCGAGCGCGTGAGGCGTCAAATTACGTTAGATCCGCTCGGCCCTGCGTCTGCCGCCTCCGGGACACGACAAGTTCTCGCGAATATAGATGATATTGAGGAAGGGACATTCAGCGACGCGGGCGAAGATACAGCCCTACTAATCGAAGAACAGCTACATGTGGCCCCAAGCAATTATCATGCTTTCGCGGGATGGTTTCGTGCAAAGAAGGCCGCATTTGAAACCAAGGCGATCCGGAAGTTGCGCTCGATATGGTGGCTAATGTGGATCTACAAATATATATTCTTTGAGCAATTCACGAAACCGCTGAAATGTGCACTGACTTATTTTCTGGCGTCATTTACGGTGTTCTCGCCGACGATATCGCGCGCCTTGGGTCCTGGAGACGGAAAGCATCTGACAGCTACCGTGATCGTATATTTTCATCCGTCGCGGACTGTCGGCAGCATGATCGAGGCGACCGCCTTCGCGCAGATCTCCCTTTTCTACAGTACATTCTTGTCAATATTTAGTATGGAAACCGCCGCGGTGTTTGCCAAATGGCATCATTTGAAGATCGGTTTTAGTGTTATCCTCTTGGTCTTTTGTGCAGGCGGCCTGGGGTCCATCGCGTTCATGAAACATAAAGTCGGCAAACAAACGTTTAACATGGCTTGCTCTTTGGCGTCTACGGCATTGACGAGGATCCTCGTACAGGAAGGATCAATACAGGAAGGCAGGGTATCCATGGCAAAAATTTGGCAGGTGTGGATCATTGTGAACCTTGGAGTCGTTCTTTCTGCAACTGTTTGTTTTCTCGTCTTTCCGGTCAGGGCGGTCGGCAATCTCAAGTATGTTTACTGCGACGATAAATTATTCAAACTTCTTACTAATGCTGTCTTTCTAGAAAAGCAAGCAATAAGCTGATGGATACATATGCTCACTTGGTGTGTGACAAGTCTTTATAATACAGCTTTGTGAGGCGCATGTTCTAACATTCTTCAGTTGTCCATCCTCACAAGGAGTTTTCTTGCCGGCGCAGATGTCACCAACACCGAAATTGAGGAGGTTTTTAAGAGCGCAAGCAGTCTTGTTGTGGCTCTGGATACTTCTCTTCAGGAGGCCAAATACGAGCATTACCTGTCTGGCAAAGAAACAGAGTATTTCCTGCAGTATCGTTTGACAAAGTCAATACAGAACCTCATGCAGCATCTTGGCGGTCTGCGATGTTCGCTTATGATGGAATGGTCGTTGACCAACAAACATCACGACGACACTCGGTCACATTGCGGAGAGCTCTTTGACATATTTGTTTTCTACTTGGGGCCGCCTACGGTATTTTTTGGTTTTCTTTTTCCGTTACTTTGACAATTAAATTGACATGCTTTAGAACTCACTCACGTTCACAGTCAAGAGCATCCTCGAGGCTCTTCCCTACGAAGAGGCAACGGATTCGTATGAAATTCAGCTCAATGATAAGTTTGCTCAGAGTCTAAACGCGGCCCTCGAGTTGTTTTCTGCTGCTCGTCTGAAGGGCCTGCACGAGATATACTCTCAAGACGTTTTCACAGCTCCAACCAGCCGGGAGGAACTGGCAATCCATCTCGAAAAAGTTGCTTCCACGTGTGGGCAGTTTTCGCGGGGTCTTGAGGATCTCGCGAAAGAGATCCACGGGATTCTCGATATCATGCACGAATACGAGGAGTATGCGATGAGAGGAAGTCCGCGGTCGTGGTGGTGGGTGTTGTTCTGGCGCAAGAATCCAAAGAACGGTGCAGAGCTCGACTTACAATCCGAAGAAGACGAAGTCACGGTGCCGCCCAAATTGGCCCACCTGTTTAGTGACGAAATACTCGTTCCTGAACCGAAATACTACAACTCTGAAGAGAGCATAAGCAAGGTCTCCTGGACGCTGAAGCTATGGAGAGCACTCAGAGTCTTTAGAAGAAATGACGTTCGGTTTGGCATCAAGGTCGGCCTAGGCGCAATGATTTTTGCCTTGCCGGCATATATTGACGCAACGCGGCCCATATTTGCCCACTATCGGGGGGAATGGGGTTTGGTTACGTTTGTGCTGATGATGAACATCTCCATTGGCGGCACGACAAATACGATATTTTATCGGTATGTGCATGGCATTTAGTTTTAATATCGTTTGACTGACAAATGGGAAAACAAAGAATTTTGGGCACGTTCATTGGATGCTACTCGGCGTGGCTAGCGTAAGTTACTATGTTTTATGAAATAGAGGCTGGATCACTCACTGTAATTGCCAGATGGTTCTTATTCCCTTCGAACCCCGTGGCTCTATCCTTGACGGGTTTTCTGATTGCCTTTCCGTGCTTCGCGATCATGATTGGCTGGAAAAGCAATAATTCATTTGGCAGGTATGGTTTTGGTATACAAGATGTTTTATATTTCAGGATGCGCGGAACTGACGTGAAAATCGACAGATTCATTCTCCTCGCATTCAACTTGACTGCGCTGTATTCTTATAGCGTGTCTATGCATGATCTCGACGACGGCAGGAACGACGACGAAGGAGGCATTGAGCCTATTGTTTCCGAAATTGCGAG
Source organism: Lipomyces sp. NRRL Y-27488 (assembly GCA_030556275.1). Classification (NCBI taxonomy): domain Eukaryota; kingdom Fungi; phylum Ascomycota; class Lipomycetes; order Lipomycetales; family Lipomycetaceae; genus Lipomyces; species Lipomyces sp. NRRL Y-27488. The sequence goes on along the minus strand of JAKTPS010000025.1, from coordinate 102,645 downwards.
TAAGTGGAATCCAATAGGAATATTTGCTTCTCTAGTATCATACTGACTTTGGACGAATAGTGCACCGTCTTGTCGCTGTTTCGTGTGGTGTTCTGTGGAGTATATTCATCACGATGTATATCTGGCCGAATTCAGCGCGCGCGACACTAAAGTTAAAGCTCAGTATTCTTTGGATTAGAATGGGGTTGATTTGGAAGAGCGATCCGCTGAATAGTTTGTCGCACTATGGCGAGGCACCGAAGCCTTATGTCAGAATTCAAGAGGAGCAAAAGCTGCAAAAATCGTTGCTGAAGATGAGAGGGCTCGTGTCAGCCGCAGCGAACGAGTTCAGGCTGAAGGGACCGTTTCCAACAAAAAGCTACGAGAGCATCATGAAAACCACGCAAGGCATTCTGGAGTCGTATCATAACATGAACGTGCGTGATATTGGTTGGACTTGAATTGCGGACGGATTTATGCTCACTCTTGTAATATGCAGGCTATGATCACACACGACTTGTCAGCTTCGGAGAGAGAGTCTGAGATCATCCGTTACACAACTGACGAACGTATGATCTATGAATGATGCAGAAATTTATTCTTGCAGTACTAATTCTCTGTTTAGGAAAGGAGCTTAGCAATCGCCTGTTCCTCTTGTTTTATTGTAAGCTTTGACTTTTCTTCGTTGTTGCTGAGATTAACCAGATTATTGACACTCAATGTGCAGTGCTTGCATCTGCGCTTCGTTTGGGCCTGCCGATACCCGATCACCTCCCGACCACGGTACACGCGCGTGACCGAATGATCATCAAGATCAACGAGTACCGGATGAAACAAGTCAGCGCCGACGCGGGCGCGGATGATGATTTTGTGTTGTTCTACGCATTCAGTATGTACCTCATTCTGTGACTCTTTGGGGACGGCTGGCTAAATACCGCGGGTCCAGTTTTGGCGACTATTTCGATCAACGACGGCTTGCTTCAGATCATTGCTACCTTGCAGGATGTGTACGGCACGATTGAGGAGGAGTCGCTTTCTGTCTAGAAATCCGGGCACGTATGTATGAAGCCTAGCGTAGGCAGTAAGGTTGAGTGAGATGACGCTGCGTAGAGGACTGGTTAAGGTGCCAGTTAAGTTCCCGCAGGGTCCTGTTCAACTGGAGTATTTGTCAGCTCTCCGGATAAACTAGGCAGAGCCGTACGCGTTCTTGCCGCGCACGTTTTTAATGGTTGAACGGAAGTTTGAGCAGACTGGACTTAAGCTTTGAGAGATTTTCTTGGATATCATACATACCGAGGAACATGGTATGGACCAAACAAGTCATTGTAAAAAAGAGAGATTGGGGCATTAATAATTGGGTGCATTTGTAACTGGCTCGTTTATTCACCACGCTAAAGATGATTCACCGCTGGGACCTCAACTCTGGAAGTGAATGATCCTTCGCTCGCCCGACTGAACAATTGCCTTTAAGTCTGTGACATATTTTTAGAGATTCGAATGCAGATGAATGAACAATCGAAATTATTGCATACTATTCTCCGTGCCGACAACTATGAGGGACAGAGAGAAGTGAGCAATAAAGCGAGGGAGAAAGTTTTTTCCTAACTTTGCTGTCATTAAAGTTACTCTGCGCTGCTGACGTCAGTCGCCATTTGGGCATGCACGGCGGTCGTGCGAGACCCAAAGTCTCTCCAGTTCGGGCCGCCTTCTTTACAGAAAGGGCAACGGGAACGGGAACAAGCGATGCTGCTAGTGCCTTACCAGTGCCTTACCAGATCCTTGCCGGTGCTTTGCCGGTTCATACGTCATCGGGTCCTTGCATGTTGCTCTTGCGGGCTAATGTTGCGAGGGGGGGGGGCGTGCTTTCGCGATGTTCAGCCGTGTAGTGTTTCGGGCACTGCACTCTGATTCTTTAATTCTGATTACCAAACATCCGAGCTTTGAGCTTGTCTGTCTGATATATATATATATTATGGGTTTTCTTTTTCTGTCGGTTGACGGGTCTGTCAGTCAAACACGCTCAGCTACATTGATATCTCCTGACATTGGTTCCTTACTTTGACACAGTCAGAAACATGGATACCCCTCGTACCGATAGCGGCGAACCGACTGCCCTCCCTGAAGTCGTTTCGTCTGATCCCGAATTTTCTCTAGCCGAGGAGAAAGCATACCGGGATGAGACCGGTTCCAGCGGTAGCAGCAGCATCGACGACAGCCCGCGAGATCTGGAGAGTGAAAACGTGAAGCTTTGCATGCACCGTGAACAACAGCCGGACGATTCGAAGGAGAAGACGGACGAGAATGACGGCGAGTCGCCCTCGGTAGACCGACTAGAGTCCGTTGAAAGGGTGCCTCCTAACGGCGGGCTCGTAGCCTGGCTGCAAGTTTCGGGCTCCTTTTTCTTGTTTTTCAATAGCTGGTGAGTTTACATTGAGTCTAATGTTTAGCTCTAACTGGAACATATCTAAACTAAAGGATCTAGGGGAGTGTCAAATACCTTTGGTGTGTTTGAAAGCTATTACGTCGACATCAATCTCTCTGGAAAAACAGCAAGCGACATTGCCTGGATTGGCTCTATTCAAGCTTTCTTGCTACTTTTCATCGGTACGGTGACTGGTCCAGTGTACGACATGGGACACTTTTGGCTGCTGTTGATCCTCGGGACTGTCCTGGTTGTCTTTGGAATGATGATGACTAGTCTTTGCACCGAGTATTGGCAAGCCATGCTTGCACAAGCCGTTGTTGTGGGCTTGGGAAGCGGGTGCCTCTTCATCCCGAGTATCGCGATCTTGCCTCAGTATTTCACTACGCGTCGCATTCTCGCCACTGGTATCGCGGCCTCCGGCTCCTCCCTGGGTGGTGTTATATACCCAATTATTTTCCACAAGTTACAGCCGCGTATAGGATTTGGATGGACGACGCGCATTATCGCTTTCATCATCTTAGGGACACAGGCATATGCGTTGGCTGTCATGCGGAATCCATCGAAGCAGGCTGCCTCAAGACGCAAGTTATATGACCCGACTGCAATCAAAGACAAGACCCTGGTTGTCTTCTGGGGATTGCTTTTCTTTGCCTTTCTCGGAATGTATATCCCGTTCTACTATCTTTCGACATACGCCGCTGACAAAGGGATTTTCGACCCTGAGAAGGCGTTTTACATGCTGGTAGTTTTGAATGCTTGCTCGATTTTTGGGCGCATCATTCCAAATTACTATGCCAGTAGAGTCGGACCACTGAATATTATCAGCCTCGCCTTGGCTACTTGCACGATAATCATGTTTACTTGGTTGGCCGCAAAGTCCAAGGGAGGTGTCATTTGCATTGCCATATTCTATGGCTTCTTCTCCGGTGCGATCGTATCGATTTCACCATCTTGCATTATTGACTTTACTTCAGATATGTCCATCCTTGGAACCAGAATGGGAATGTCATTTGCCATTGCGTCCTTGGGTCTCCTCATTGGCACGCCTGTGGCTGGCGCGCTGCTGAGCACGCCTGCGGGATACACTTCAACGATAGTGTTTGGCGGCGCAATAGTGGCAGTGGCTGCACTATTTGGATTCGCCACTCGCTTTGTTTCAAAAAGGTCTGCATAAGAGTGAAAGGTTTTGCATTAGACGGCGCTTTGTAATTTGATAGACTGGTGGTGGTTGGGGAAGTGTGAAATGGACCAAAAATATGGTGAATGTGGCTCCAATTTTGCTGTGTCCCATAGGAGACATAGTCTCTGCTTATAATATAATTGCAATTATGACATGGCATTTTGATTCGTGATAACCTATTCCTATCTCTCAGCATGCGCGACTGAATATCTTATCATCTTCGGGGGATAAAGTAGTCTTAGCGACCATAAATAGATGAGAGTAGGGAGCATGTTACCCTACCTGGTAGTGGCGCGATATACCAAACTATCTCTTACTGTTTTATGGCTCACACGGCCTGGAATGCGGGACGATACAGGTAGAAGAGATGTCAAAGAGCAGACGGCATTCTAGGGGAAGCACGGCCACCTCAGACCGAGCACTACGGAGACCGGTATCTAGTTTGGACAGCTTGCCACCTCCTCCACCTGCGGAGGAAACTGATGAGCCTCCTCCCAACATAGAAGAAGAGACGAAAGCCGAGTTGCTCCATATCAGTGGACTTCCATTGTCGACCGAGCCGCCAAATTATGATCAACTAGAGAATCCTCTTGACATAAATCAAACGTGCGTAATTGGTTAAGGTACATTTGTTTAACAATGTCTGACTCGTGTTTATTTCTAGTGGTTCGCTGTTAGCTTCGTTGCATCGATCACGTCGAACTTGGCTTTCCGGATGTATGTTTGAAACGTTTTGGACACGCCCACAGCGTGGGCGCAAGTCGCTCGACGGCATGGGTGCTCGAGACAAGATGTCAAAGTTTTGTGATTGCAAGGCTCAGTTCGGACCGCATTTCTTCGACATCCGACTGTTTACGGTGAAGGAAGATCCTCCAAAGCCCGCAGCAGTATCAACCCCGGCGACTCCAGTGCAGCAGGTGCCGCCGACAGTTTCGAGTTCTGGAGGTTCGACACTACCAATACAGCCACGGCCACAACAAGCTAGTGCGGTCACCACCACGTCATCGTCGTCGCCAGCAGTTCCGACCGGAGACGGACCGAGAGCAATTTCTGCTGATGCAGATGCTGGACCTAAGCCGGAGAATGGTGCCACGTTGGTAGACGCGAAGGACCACAGCAGAACGAATACCCAAGACACACAGCCAGCAATATCACGCGAAACTACACCGGCAGACGCTCAGCCACAGGCAGTGGATTCTCGGGATCAGCAAGCCTCTCAAAGAACTGGAGTGACATCCTCAATTACCCCGTCTGCGCAGATGCCCCAGGCCACGACACCCACGACGGCCCCGGCGACGACATTGTCACCGTCAACCTCTGTCGATAAGACTCAACCAAGCCAGGCTCCGGCTCAATCTACATCAAATCAATCTGCGCCAACTGAATCTGCGCCGTCTGATCCTTCGCCTACTCAATCTGCGACAATTCAGTCTCCAGCTCAGTCTGTGCCAGCTCGCTCTGCACAACCTCAAGTACCAGCTCAAGAAGGTATTGCCTCAACAGCCAAGCCGGCATCAGCACCGACACAAGCACCAGCACCGACACAAGCACCAGTATCGGCACAAGGACCTGCACCGGTACAAGCACCAGCACCGGCACAAGCACCAGCACCGGCACAAGCTCCAGCACCGGCACAAGCACCAACGCCTACACCACCGCGACACCCAAACGAGGGACTGATTGAGCGGCTACATGCACTAGCCAGAATGGACCCACAGTTCGGCGAACTAATGCGCCAGGTTGCCTCAGGAAAGGCAAACCCTGAGGAGATCCGCAAGTTTCAGATTTACATCAGCCAGCATAAGGCGATGCCGTCGCTAGCCCCGGCCACGTCATACTCCTCAAGTCCACAGATATCCCAACGCGGTCCAAACCGTCCCGCGTTTGCCAAGCCACAGCTAGACTATCGACGACGAGACAGGGAGTTTTTACGCGATCAGGTACTTGTGTTTGAGTTCAGGGAGAATACTGGTGAGCGCTATTTATTGCCGAAGGAGTCGCTAGTGAAAATCTCACCAGAAGGAAATGTATGACAGGGCATGTTGGTTTTTTGGTAACTCTTTTGTTGACGAATGTTCTAGATCTCCATTAGCATGCTCGTCTTGTCGGAGGAGCCTGTGGGTCTAGTCGAGGAGCAGCAACAACGACAACCACCAATTGAAACTGAAAAGAAGGGGAAGAAGCGCAAGAAAGCAGAAGAAACAACCGAACCAGAGCCGGCAAAGAAGCCGAAAGATCCCAAGTATTACACGCCGATACAGGTTACTTTTTTTGACATTCCGAGACGACTTCAAGACACGTTCCTATACGCCGTTAAGCCGAGAGAGGAGGTCATTCGGTATATGAACGATACAACGACAAGATTAAAACACACTAAAGACTATTGGGTGTACTATAAAGTCGAGGCGGACAACGCAGACATGGTCGACAAGTCCGTGATTCCAGTGATTCAGAGTTCGTACACGAAGAGACGGTCTTTGGCTCAGCCAAAGGGCGAGGTGGTACGTTTTCTCTTTGATCATTTTTTAGCATATTAAAGCTGACTTGAATTTCAGGAGTCTTCGTCGGTTTACCTGAGTGGGTTGTAAGATTTTTGTTTGGTAAAATAGAAAAAATTCACGTGATGATTATCATTTTGAGCACTAGATCGAAACTTTAAACATGTGCCCCTGAAATCAAGTCCCAATTTGCGCATAAATGCAAAGATAATTGCACGTTTCCGGCGTTAATGGGGAAAATCTGTGCTTGTGCTAGCCCTTCAGCCAAATTTTTTTCTGGCTTTAGGCTGGTTGGCAATTTAGTTGTTCTGCAATCCAGGCACCCTGCTTTTTCTGCAACAATGGCGATCAAGAAAAAGGCGACAGTTGATCCTCGGAGGAGGCATAAGGTGAATACGTGATTTGCTAAAGTCTATGAAGGTGCTAACCATGACATAGTTCATGCCATTTCGTGAACGGGTAGATCTAATCAAGATAGATCCGCTACGTCGAGCCAAGCGTGCTACAGACGTCGGCGACAAGGTATGCCATCTTCTGAGTGCCACGACTATATTTGAATTGTCGACTGATTGGTCTGCACCTAGGACACGGCATCTTTTTTTCGTGTTGCCCTGTTAAGCTGGAAGGAACTGAACACCAGTCGTTGCTTCGTCGAATTCTTGAAAGAAGTCGAGCCGATATCACAGTCGTTGCCACAGGTTCTGTACCATAAATCAGAAATTTTTGAAATATGGGACAAATATGCCAGCGAGAAAGAGCAATTTGCATTACAATCCCTTCTAGAGTAAGGTGTCCCGTGTCACAGAAATGTTGCTCTGTTTGATTCTAACTGTCGGTAGTCTCCTCGTTCAATTCACACATGATCTGGGGCCCGAGTTTGAAGAGTTTTTGCCTAAAGCGATCGCAAGAGTGATTGCCATATCCACTCACGAAAATATTGAAGTTGTGGAGGTGCGTGTGCGTGACCGTATATTCATACCAAAATTGGAGCTGACATGATTCGTCCAGTGGACTTTCAATTGCTTGGCATACGTCTTTAAGCATCTCTTCAGATTTCTTGTTACCAAGATGTCGGATACATTTGAGTATGCTAGGCTTGTCTTCTTTCATGGTCGTCGTTTACATGCTAACGTCGTTTACGTAGTTTGATCTCGCCTCTATTTTCACAGCATGAGCGACGCCCATATCTTGCCCGGTTTGCCGCTGAATCATTTTCCTTTTTCATTCGAAATGCCAAGACTTCGAATATTGACTTGTTCGTCGATCATTCGTTCCAGAAACTAGGGGAATCAACGTCAAAAGGGTTTGGGACTGCATTTTGCATCATGTACGCAGAGGCACTAAAGGGCCCAGAAAACACATTGCATTCAAAGGCGCAGAGATTACTGAAAAAGCTGCAGGCGTATACTACGCAAGACGAAAATAATCAAAATTTCTACGCTTTTTTGTCTATTGTCACTGATGCTCTGCACCACGCAACTAGAGAGACATCAAGTCCGCTGTATGAAGAGCTTCTGTCTTCTATGAAGGAACGCTTAAGCTCCGGCAACAGCTCGCCCTGGCTTAACTTGGCATATACGAAGGAGCTGCTACTTCTTGCAGGCCTCAGAAAGGGAAGCCGCGTCCCAGATTGGAATGCCGTTCGAGAATTATACAGTCTTCTTGCGAATGAACTCGGCCAGGCTGATTATAAGGGCTCCGATGACGAATTTCTGGAATTTTGCAAACTCTCGTTTTCCATGCTCAAATATGCGCAGGTTTCAGATCAGTTGTTTCCCAACAAGGTTGTTGAAAATATCTACAAACTGAAGGTAGGGTCGAGATAGTTTATATGATTCTTTGCTGTCGTGGTACTTACTTAATATTAGGGAGGCCAACTTTTCGTGTTATTTTGCGATTTTGCGACTGATTTCGAGAAGGATAGCAGCAACTTAAATCTGGTGTGGCTATATCTTCAGCGGTATTTGGACAGCGCGGAGGAGTTAAGCGATTATGACATTTCGATCATTTTGCAAATTCTAAAAAAATTAAAGGTTGGGGAAACGGACCAGAATGAAAATGTCCCCGTGAAAGCTCATAGGAATGCAGAAGCATCTCTGCTTCAGTCTGTGGACAAAAGACTGAAATCTTTCTGCGGCGGCGAATCCGACTCATATGCATTGCTGCTGCTTCAAGCTCAACTGGAGTTTCTGTATTATCTTTACGACTCGAATCGCAAAATTGCGGACAAAATGATCGAATTTGTGAATATCATTGGAAAGTCAAGCGCCGAAATTTCTGAAGGGAGCGGAGTTATCTACTGCCTGGCGATTTTGATTTTGGCTAAACATTTGAAGGCAACACAAGATGACAGACTTCTGGTGCAAGTTTTTCAGGCTGCATACCAAAGGTTTGACGTTTTGAAGAATGACGAGCATTATATTCGTGGCTTTGCGGACATCGTAGGCATAGTGAAAAGGTGAGTTCAGGTTGATAATTGCCCTAAGAATTTGCTCTAATTGAGATTTTTAGCACCAAATCGACAGACGCTCCAGATATCTCAACGGCTCTACAAGAGATTGCAGCAAAGTTGGAGCCAAATTTTAAAGATGCCAATCCAGGACTTCGTGCCGCATCGCTGCGATTACTCAGCACAGTCACGGAGATATCTAGCGGGGTACCGTCAGAAATTGTCAATCTTTGTCTTACTATCGAAGAGACGCCTTTTCAGATAGATACGGCCAGAACATTCTCTATGCATATCAGACGAATTGCACTGGATTTCCCTGCTCTGACCAATCCTGATTTGAGGTTGAATGTTATATCGTACTGTTTCGGTAATATTCAGCTGTTGAATCAATGTCTTAGTAGCAAATGCTGACCATAATTTCCAGGTTTATTGAAATCGCCTTTTCTCCCGGTGTGGCAAGAAGCCGCCGCTACTATTGCGAAAATAGCTCCACACAGCAAGGACGTTATTTGGGATTCACTATTTAGAGAGATAGCATCAAAAGCGGAAAATAGTGACGACAACGAGATGGATATTCAAATTCCGATGTCTGACGAAACAGAAAAACGATATACGTTTCAGTGTACAAATGTTCAGCGCATCGAGGATAGCTTCAACAACGCATTGGTGCGGAAAGTTCAATTTAAGACATACTTGCGGAATAAGCAGTTGAAGGTATTGTTTCTTGAGATTGCCTTTGAAAAGGAGAGAATTAACGATAGCTTAGGAGATGCATATAAATAAGATAGATCAAAAGACAATGCGCCATCGGTGCTTCACGGTTCTTACTACGTTGACGAAACTGGCGGAAGAACATAGCTCTAGTCTGGTCCCGATATTTATGGAATATGCAGAAACCGGACAGAATCGCCCGGTACTGCTTGATTTTTTGAAGCTATTTTCGACGTTTTCCCACTCCGAAAAATCTCTGGGCGAAGCGGTCTACGATCAGTTGCTACTGCTTATGTCTACGCCGGATACGGAAGTTCAGAAGCTCGCATTGGGTGGCATTTTTTCGTGGGGTAGATCGAACGTCAATCTATACAAGGACAATTTAGAAAACCTTTTGAGTGGACAAGTATTCCGAGACGAGTTGAATAGGCTCCTATTAACGAATGAAGAGGGGGCTATTGTGACTCGCGAACACGCGCCGGCGGTTTTCCCGATCATCATTCACTTGCTATATGGGTCAGCCGTTGGAAACCACGGTAGCAATAATAAGGCAAAGGGAACTCACCGTACGACTATTTTGTCATGCATTGCCAATCTGTCTCAGGAATACATATACCTCTTTGTGAAGTTGGCAATTAGAGGAATTCCTGAGCAACTCCTACTTGATTTTAAAGCCTGGCCGTCACATATTCCGGACTACGATGCGCTAGCGATTTCTACGAATCAGAATAGGCGAATCGCTGCTTTCATGAATATGACCTTGGATTTGTTGGACGTCCTAAAGAGCAAAGTTGGTGCCACTGGGGAATTACTATTGCAGGCTATATTGTCCTATTTGGTTTACGCGCAAGAAGCTATATCCAAAACTGGGAATTCTGCATTTGACGACGTCGCTACGGCTCGATCGATCAGGAGCACTGGCATGAAGTGTCTCGAAGTAGTGTTTCGCGATATTGATACTATTCAGTGGGTCTCTTATAGAACGGCCATTTATGATAAGATTATTCTTCCGCGAATGGATCAATTTAAGGATGAAAATATTCATGACGTTTCTCCGATAATGAGAATAATCCTTTCCTGGACCGAGTACGAGCGTCTTGTGCCCATGATAGAGTACAATGTGGACATGATTGTTTTAAGTGTGCTCAGTGTTGTCGACTCGCCGTCAGTCAAGGATCCCGTGCACCTGGCCGTGCTGCAGTTCGTCAATAATCTGATGGAGCTGCCGAGCAAATGCCAGAACGCGGACACGAGAAAACTGGTTGTTACCGCAAACGAAAAGGCTCTGACCTTGTTCCTTCCCAGATTCGTGTCGATCTTGTCGTTAAGTCACTCCACGGAGATTGTCGAGCTCGGCGTGACTGTCCTGCAGAAGATTGTTTCCTTATTTGACCAGTACCTTTTGCATGACGGCGCACTCTTGGAGCAGTACGTTATCGTGTGTTTGTCTGCTGTGAATTCATGGGGTTTTAGACATCACATCAGCAGCATTTTTGATGTCCTTGCTAAGCTTGTTTCAACTGTGTCGAGCGAGATTTTGCGTCTAAAGTGCTATGACGACCTTAGTCCGCTTCTTCAGACAGTGAAAGAGCGGCACACTCGCGTTGCCCTGATCAAGGTGTTTTCCTCACTCGGAGAAAAATCAGATGATGTCAAGGCTGTCGGCGCAATTTTGACTGAATTGAATGCGTATGCGAAGGTTAGGTTGGACGACTTGGATTATGACCGGCGGTTTGCGGCCTACGCCGAACTCAATGAATCATTATTCAAGTCGCTCAGCCCAGTACAGTGGAAACCGATTCTCTATGACGCCACATTTTCTCTGGTGAACTGCGACGACTCTGCAGTGAAGCTAGCCGCGGCGACTACATTGAAACGGTTCGTGCAGGCCACGGACAACAACGCAACTATTGAAGCCGACATCCGCGTCGACTTCTTTTCACTTCTTGAGAACATTTTGATTCCGAGTTTGCGCACTGGGCTCCGCATTGAGACCGAAGTTACGAGATACGAGTACATTTCGTTGCTGAAGTACCTCGTCTTGCATCCCGCGGCGTATCCAAAGGCTCGGGATCTGCAGGTCCTTTTATTTGATGGCGACGAGGAAGCGGATTTTTTCAACAACATCACGCACATTCAATCTCACCGCCGACAGCGTGCGTTGCTACGACTCGGACAAATTGCCACGACACACCCGCTCGGTGACACGAACATTGCGCATTTTCTGCTGCCCATCACAGAACATTTCCTGCGGGACGTCACGGAAGCAACGTCGGGAATGGCGGAGGAGGCGATCAAAACGATCGGCAAGCTCAGTCTGGGACTGTCCTGGAGCCAGTACCAGGCGGTCGTGCGCCGTTGTGTTGCGAATATCGAGAAGAACCAGGCGAAAACGAGGTTCTTTTCCAGGCTGCTGGATTCGGTCGCGGAGGCAATTTACGTTCGGTCAAAACTGACGGACTCGGACTCAAGCTTGAAGAAGTACAATGCCAAGAAAGTTGACGCGTTTTTGGCAGAGGAGGTTGTCCCGAAACTTCGTGCGATTCTGCGGTTAACCGACGAGCAGACCTTGGCTGATCGTGTCTCCGTCACCGTTCCGCTCGCCAAGTTTTTGAGTGGCACGGCGGAGGAGACTTTGGCAAGCAACCTATCCAAAGTCATAATGGAGCTGTCGCAACATTTGAAAAACCGCCTGCAAGACATTCGTGATTCCGTGCGCAAGGCGGTCTCGCGCGTCGCGCTCCTGGTCGGTCCTGGGTATCTGCACTTGATCCTGAAGCAGATGCAATCCGTGCTCCAGCGCGGTTCGCATCGACATATCCTGGCGTTTTCGATGCATGCCTTGCTTGTCGAGATGACCGCGTCACCTACGTCCAAGCACGGAGACTTGGATCCCAGTCTGGACATTATTTTGGATATCTGCATGAACGACATCTTCGGTGCGAGCGGATCGGAAAAGGACGCGGAAGGTTACATCAGCAAGACTCGAGAGGTCAAGGAGAAGAAGAGTTACGACTCGGTTGAGATTGTCGCAACGAATGTCAGTGTCGGCAGGTTCAACGCTCTGCTCATGCCGATACGGAAGATTCTCGGCACGGGGAACATTAACCTGAAACTCGAGCGCAAGATCGACGACGTCCTCCGCCGAACGAGCAACGGTATCGCCGAGAACAGCGAAGGACGTTCACACGACGTCATGCAGTTTTGCCTCAACATCTGTACGGAGGTGCCGGACGTTTCGAGCTCTTTCACCGAGACGATGTCTTTCAAAGAGAAACGGTTTTTGTTGTCCAAGAAGGCGCAGATCGAAAAGAATACGGCCGAGAATCTGCATTATCTGCAGAGATTTGCATTGGACGTTATAAAGAACTGCCTGCGCAAGAACCGCGATCTGATCGAGCAGTTTGAGCTACAAGAGTTTGTGAAGTCATTGCAGCCATACTTGACGTCGTCGCACGAGGACATCCAGCTGTCGGCGCTGAAACTGCTTACGACGGCGGCGAGGTACTCGCCGCTACTGGAGAAGTTGGACACGCAGTATGTGTTCAAGCACGTCGTCGGCGTCGTGCAGAACGCGCCGACCGTGACTACGGAGGCTTGCCAGACGGGTCTCAAGTTGCTCGCGACGCTTCTGCAGAAGAAGAAGTACGCGACGACAGATCAGTCCTCGATTGCGTACATTTTGCAGAAGCTGCAGCTCGATTTTGTCGAGCCCGACAAGCAGAGCCATTCGTTCGCGTTCATCAAGGCCGTCTTGCAGCAGCGGATCATGATTCCCGAGGTCTACGACGTCATGGACAAGCTCCGCGAAATCATGGTGAACAGCCAGTCGAAGAACACGCGGGAGGTGTGCAAGTCGCTGTACTGCCAGTTCGTGATGGACTACCCGCAGGGAAAGGGCCGGCTGAGCAAGCAGATGCGGTTCCTCGTCCACAACCTCAACAGCTACGACCACGCGACCGGCCGCGAGTCCGTGATGGAGGTCGTCTTCGTGTTACTCTCGAAGGCGAACGACGAGATCGTCCAGACAATCGTCGAGCTGTTTTTCGTCCCGCTGACGATGACGCTCGCGAACGACGAGTCGAGCGAGTGCCGCGAGATGGCGCAGCTGCTGTTCCGGACCATCGCGCAGCAGGCGAACGAGGCGAACCTGGCGTCCATGCGGAAGAGCTGCGCCGAGTGGGTCGGCCAGAAGGGCGCCGGCGAACTTGCGGACGCGGCGGCGTTGATCCTGAGCAGTTTGGATGGAGAGGAGGAGTGACGATTAGATGTGAACAAAGTAAAGTCTATAGAAAGTTGTGGAATAGTTTATGTGAAACAAAAAGTTAGGCGTATGGGTGGTTAAAAGTTCTTGTCTTGTTGATAGCATTAATTTCTGGTCGAACTTGTAAGATTAGTCTAAATGTAATGATTGTCTATGCATAAACTGGTCCTAGATTTACAACAAAAGTCAAAGATACAAGCGCGACATGAACGTGGTTCGGTCGCTCGAGTTGGCCATCAAAGAAGAGGCTGCAAACTTGACGGCCTCCATGTACTCCTTGACCGACTTTGAATCGAGGTCCTCGCGGGCGCGCAAGACGTGCTCGACGAACTTCACGGGCGCGTCGGGGAAGCTGTCCTTGAGAAGCTTGAACTCCTCGACGACGCCCTGCTTGTCGCTCGAGATGAGCGCCATGAGGACCTCGATTGCGGTGAAGCAGGCCTCTACGTGCTCGCTGTCCGTGTATGTCGTGAAGAACGGATAGAGCAGCGCGACGTCGCTCTTGATTTGGTCGAGCGACTTTGCGGATAGCTGCACGTTCTTGTTCTTGCTCACTGCCGCGAGCAAGGCGATGATGATTTCCTCCAACAGGTCGTCGATGTATATCCCAAAGAGATCGGGGTTGAGATGGTCTCGCAGCTCGTTATTGTATTCGTCAAATGTGCGGATGACTTCTTGCACAACCGCGCTTGCGGAGTCCGCGCTTGTGTTTGACGTGCCGTCGGCTCCGGGAGCCGTCGGCTGCGTCGAGGCCGAATACCACGCGTCCGTGAAGAGGTTGGCGAACGCGGGCTGGAGGTCGAACATGACCATGCCGACTATCTCGACAATGCACGCCTTGGCGGTCGCGATGAAGCCGTCCATGACGTCTTCGAGTTCTTGGACCATCTTTGACTGAATGTCTCTATCCCCGTCCGAGTGGACGAGCGCGTCCACGTTCGTGCTCAGCTGATGGTTAACGATGGAGTCCGTGTAGTCCGCGCCTCGCACTTGATCGTTCGCGACCGCGACGCAGTACTCGATGAGACCGCCAGGCACACCCTCCACGTTGACATTGGACTTTTGCACGTCGGCCTTGACGACCTTGACCCACTTCTGCTGGCGGAAGAGAAGCTGGCGTTTGCACTCGTGGATGACGCCGCTGACGACGCGGATCTCGTCCGAGTCGATGCTGACGTTGATCTGCTGGTTCAGCATCTGGAACACGATCGGCGTGTTGGACAGGCCGTACTTGGACTCGGGATCGACGTCGGGCGCCTGCTTGCGTTCTTGAAACTCGGCAAACTCGGTCCGCGCGAGCGTCTGCATCCACTCGTCGATCTTTTGGCAGATCAGCCGCATGTAGTCGCCGAGGATGCTGTCCTCCTGCCCATCGAGCAGTGGTGGCGTGAGCTGGCTCTTTGGGAACTTGAGGTCGTTCACCATGGTATCATTGTATTTTTGCGACCACCGCACGATTTTCAGAAGCAGGCCGGCCTCGGTGTCTTTCGTCACCAGCGACTTCAAAAGAACATACATCTCTTGGTGATATGCCGCGACGAAGCGATCTGTGATGTTCCAGTTTTCGGGCACGCACCTTGTGAGATCCGATTTAGCAAACAATATGTCGCGGGTCACCCAGTACAGGTTTTCCAGGAGAGCGCTGGGGTCGTTCGGGAATGCGTCGACGCAATTCTGGAACACGTCTTTGGCGCCGAGCTTGATGGATTCCGTCAGTTTGTCGTCGTACTTGCGCAGCGTCCGCCGTAGCCCGCGCGGCTTGCTGCTCAGAGACAGGTGTGCGGCCAGCTCCTGGTGCGACTCGGAGGCCGAGTTCCAGATCTTGACCTTCGTGTCGAGCCGTTCGTCGAGGTCGACGACCTTGGCCCAGCGGACGATGAGGCTCGAGTTGCCCTCGCGGAGGATCTCGAGCAGGTTCTGGGCGATGTCGAAGATGATGTTGTCAAAGTCAGCGACGACGTCATCCAGGCGGCTGAAGTACTTTGACAGTGTGCGTTTCGAGTCGCCGCCGGATCTGGAGGCTTGGTACATGGCCTGGTCCCGGAAGTCGCGCAGCTTGGACAAATTGTAATGAACGGCGAGGAAATTCGTCATCGGTCCAAAGATATCTGCAAATAGGTTAGAGACTGTGCGCAATCCCAATACAAGGATGTGACGTTTGATTAGAACCAACCTTTGCCGTCGGCTTCAATCATGTCCTCGATGTGGTCGAGTTTGGCGGGCAGGTCGTTGAGATTGCGGATGACGTCCTCGACGGCGGTGAAGTTTCGCCGGACGGTGGATACCCGGTTGATCTGTGAAAAGCCCGGCACCATTTTCTCGGCAAGCGCACATAGCGTATTCAGCTGGAAGTTTGAAATCAGTTCAGTCTGTGGACTCGGCAGCTGAGAGATCTGTAAGGGTTCATATGATGGTCTCACCTGTTCTAATTCCTGCGCCATTTCCTCGGCTGTAGACCTCGCGTCAAGCAGACCCTTGAGACCATTCTAGATTGACGAATAGGTTAAAACTCGTAGTTCGTACAAGTGTAGAGTAAGCCTGGGGATGGCACATACTCCCGTGACCTCGAGCTGCGTCTGGACGGCGCTCTTCAGCTGCAGATCAATGGCTGCCTTGTCCCGCACCAGTCGCTCCTTGATCGACGATACTTTCGCAAGATCCTAAACCAACAACAAGATCAGACATGTAGTAGAAGCCGTGAAGGAGGACGCTCACGTACGTCCGGGTAGCGGAGGAGGTCGGCAAGACTGCGGTGACGTTAGCGAGGACACGACGAGACATAACGCTGGCAGACAGCCGTCGGAATAAATACCTGCCAACCGCGCTTCCGCTCGACTCTCTCCCAGGCATACAATCAAATGCTGCACCTGTGTTTCCGGGGGGTAGTATGAGATATGTTGGGCTGGCGACTTTCCTTGTCGGCGGAGTCGGCGGGAATGCGTGAGCACGTGAGCGAGGTGAGAGCGAAGACGTGTGTTTACCTCGACGCGTGGTCGCGACTATGAAGTGAACTTGGATCTTCGGTGCCTTGCTTGGTAATTCAGAGAGTGCGATTTGCAAAATAATGGTATGTACTATTTCATGTCCTGGCCTGCATGTCGTGGCTTTCTCTAATTTTATCTTGCAGGCTAAGAAAGCGCCTACGAAGCGCCAGGCTACCAAATCAAAGCCAAAGACCAAGCCATCGTCGGGCGTCGTCACGAAGCCACCGTCCGGGGGCAGCAAACTTCCCGCAATAGTGTCGCCCACCAGACCTACAAAGGCGGCGGGTAAACACCACACGCGCGTCGTCAAGCGGAACGTACGGCGGGACGTGATCAAGGACGAGTGGGTTCGGCTGTCCGAGACTGCGCGGGAGGAGATATTGGCGACCGTGCGGTCGCTCGCGTTTGCCGTGTACGCGGACATTTCGTCTGAGGCGCAGAAGAAAGAAGCACAGGAAGTCGTGGAGAGTGTCATCCGGACGTGCGTATGATTCTATGATCCGCTGAGGGGCAGTGCAACGCTAACCAGTGCGAGATCACAGGTTGGCAAAGAAACTGAGCCGGCTTCCGGTTCCGCCGACCGCACGGGATTCTAATTTCATGTACGAGAAAGTTTTGGAGGCGAGTGTAAGTGGGGTTTGCTTGTTGCCACAGGGGAAGGATGGGGCCGAATTGACCGTTGTTCGCAGGCCGACCTGGAGTCAGGGCTCGTTGCCGACCTGCAGCGGATCACGGCGCTCGAGGCCGAAGTTGCGGCGGAATCGAAGGCTCTGGCTGGGGACAAGGAGTACGTCGAGACATTGCGGTATAATGCCAAGTCGCAGGAAATGCAGCGCGCGTCGCAGCAGAGGAAGGTGCGTTCGTGGTGGTGGTGGTTAGTTCTGGCGCATTCTGCGGCAACGGACGCTCGATGCTGACACACATTCACGGTATGACAGCTCCGCGACCTTGTACATGAATCAGCGGTGCCGGCGAATTTGCGTGACGACGCGGAGAGCATTAACTTGGTTACGGACGACCACGAAGTAAGCAGTGTCCTTCCTCCACCTCCACTGGTCTACCCATTGAGCACACACGTTCTGACTATTGTTGCCCACTCCGTACAGGACCCGCAGAGCAGTGCGGACAGCGATACGCAAGCTGTGCTGGCGCGCCTAGAAAGGCACGCGGCGAGCATGGCAAACAACATTGCCGGTTTGGACGCAGTGCTGGACGCGGTGCGTGTGATTACGGGGCTTGTGGGGTGACTTCACCTAGTCTGTCGCGCAACGGCCACTTGTAGCGGACCATTAAGGCGTGCGGGCCCGCATTTTTGTTTGACAGGCTCAGCGCATATGCGTTTCAGTGTGCCTATGATGGCCATAAAGGGTCCTCGGGTAGACCCACCGTCAGAGATCTACATGTACAAGCTGGACCAGCCATGGCTGTTGAAGCAGGAGAATTAAATGCCGCGGATCTTGATGCGAAGTCGTTGAAGCATGTGCATTTGAGTGAGGAGCCGGATTGCAGGATGAAGGTGGAGGGCCACACGACACCCTCAGGAAAGTGACAGCAGATGTAAGCAGAGCGCGGGTCTCGTGGCAGCTTAAGCGGGCACGAGGAAAAGGCCGAAAAAGGCCGAGAAAGCGATCCGAGTTTGATATATCGGCCTTTTTTTCGACAACAACAACGACATCAACATCAACAACAACAACACAACAGCAACCGACCCCAGCGATGCCGGACGAGGACGAGCCCGACGCGGCCGCCCCGCGCGCGTCCGCCCTGGACGCGACGATGAACCTGCGCACGCTCGCGGACGCGACGGTCGCCAACATCGCCGTCGCCGACGCCGGTCCACGGCTCGTTGTCCACCCCGCGTTGGGCGACTCGCGGCCCCCACCGACCGCGACCGCGACCACGGCCGTCTCCACCACCACCACCACCACAACCACCGCGGCAGAGCCGGCGCTGCAGACGTCGCCGCTGAGCTCGGCGGGCTCGTCGGGCTCGGCCCACAGCGCCGCGGACTCGCCGGACCAGTCCGACGCGGACGCGGGCTCGTCGAGGGCCGCGGCGGCGGGAGAAGTGCGGGGGGCCGCCGACACCGGCGGGACTGCGGCCTCGTCGTCCCAGCAGCCCACGACCAAGCGACGCAAGGTCGACCACGGTTCGTCGCTGCATATTCTATGTTGTGCTGTTGACCTTGTTCTGACGTACTGACTCGTGTACCAGCCTGCGTGTACTGCCGCAGATCACACATGACGTGCGACTCCGGCCGGCCGTGCTCGCGCTGCGTCAAGCGCAACATCGGCCACCTGTGTCGGGACGAGAGCAAGGACTCGAAGCCGCCGCGGCCGCTGCTCGCGGCGGACGGACCAGGCTTGCCGGAGTCGCCGCCGCCGGGCCTGTCGAGCAGCGCGGCAGGCGCGGCCGTCGTCGTGCCTGCTGCGTCGACGTCGCCCGTGCCGGCTGCGGCGCCAGCCTTACCACCACCTCCACCTCCACCGGCCAACCTACCTCCTCCGCCACCACCACCGCCAGCGGCGGTCGCGCCAGACGTGGCATCCTTGGTCAAGCCAGAGCCGGCGACAAAGGAATCGAAAAGGGCGCCGTCCGTGTCGTTTGCTGCGCCCGTCCACCACCCCGCTGCCGAGCCGCTTCCTGTCGCCCGAGCAGCCTCGCTCGCGGATGACTGGTCCGCGGGAATAAATAACAATTCGACGAACCTGCTCCTGACAAACCTCACGCCGTACCAGCCGCCCTTGTTCTTTTCTGAGCATGCAGGCAGCGAGTTTTCCTCGCTGTCGGATTTCTTGACGATGCTGGAAGAGGCGCCCTTGCAGCAGCAGCAGCAGCAGCAGCAACAACAGCAACATCAACAGCAACAGCAGCAGCAGGCCCCGCCGAATGCGTCCCTGGCGACAGCGACAGACCCGCTCGTACTGCGGGGCCCGGACGTGCCTGGCGTCAGTGCAGATGACCTCGCCGCCGCCACGAGCCCGACCCTGATGGCGTCCGTTCGGCCAACCGAGGCCAGCGTCAGCCACCTCTCGGCCCGAGCGAACGGGAACCTGACGCTGACGACCGCGTCCAAGTCGATCCAGGTGCCCGAGACCGCGAAGGACAAGTTCTTCCTGACCGCGGCCGACCCGGCCGACGGCCCCGAGCGCACGCCGGAGGAGCGGCTCAAGCAGGTCATCAACGCGAAGCTCGAGGCCGGCCTTCTTACGCCGTTCAACTACGTCAAGGGCTACGCGCGGCTGCAGCGGTACATGGACCGGCACATGCTGCCGGCGTCGCGGCAGCGGATCCTCAAGCCGCTGTCGATCTTCCGGCCCGCGTTCCGCGCGATCGCGCAGACGCTGATCGACGTCGACCTCGTGCTCGTCGAGGAGGCGTTCGAGCGCATGCTGCTCGACTACGACCGCGTCTTCACGTCGATGGCGATCCCGGCGTGCCTGTGGCGGCGCACGGGCGAGATCTACCGCGGCAACAAGGAGTTTGGCGCGCTCGTCGAGGTGCCCGTGGACGAGCTGCGGGACGGCAGGCTGGCCATCTACGAGCTCCTGAGCGAGGACTCGGCCGTGAACTACTGGGAAAAGTACGGCAACATCGCGTTCGACTCGGGCCAGAAGGCGGTCCTGACGTCGTGCACGCTCAAGTCGCGCGACGGCACGCGGCGGTCGTGCTGCTTCTCCTTCACGATCCGGCGGGACCGGTACAACATTCCGAGCTGCATCATCGGCAACTTCATCCCCATCTCGTCGTGAAGCGGTGTCCCCTGCCCCACGCGGAGCATTATTATTGCAGCTGGCCCGCAGTTGACAGGCAGGGTCCGAGCTAGTTTTTTTTTTTGAGTTTTGGCCGCGTCATTCTTTTTTGGTTGTTGCAGACGCCTGCGACTGTGGCAATTGCGGACTGCTTTTCTTCGCTCGACCTTGCACGGGATGCGTCTGAATTGGTTTTGTAGTTTTAGAATTGTCGGAAGAGTAGACTGAGTGAGGGCGGGTGTAGGATTATGTGTGCTTTGTATGAATATGGCATGTGAATTTCGTTAATTGCGGTTAAGATTGCTTTTTTGTTTGGCTAGTGCCAATTTGGACGTGCCGTGTTCTGGTGCTTGATCCACGGGCCGACCACAGCCTGGACGCCCGCGACACGGCACCCGGAACAGTCCCGGGCTGGGCCCTGGCGGACTTCGACTTCGAGATTGCTGCTTTATATGACAGTCCTCCTCGTCCTCGTCCTCGACCTCCACACCTCGACCGCAGTTCGCAATTCGCAATCACCGTCTTTGTGCTCCAGTCGCTCGTTGACAGTCCTCGTTCGAATCGCCGTCTCTCTCTTTCCCGCATCCAGCTGCTGCTCGTCGTCATGCGCGTCCACGTGCGGCGGCCGTTCGTCACGATCGTCGCCTCCGCGCTCGCGGTCACCGCCGTCTTCTGTCTCGCCTACTCGTTCTACTCCACCCGGGCGGCCGCGTCGCTGGCGTCCGCCGGCGCAGCAGCGCGCTTCTCCGCCTTCGCGGGCGCGTCCGCCGCGGACCGGCCGCGCATCGTCGTCTTTGGCGACTCGTGGTCGGACGACGGCTGCCGGCCCGGCCCGGCATCGCTCTCGCTGCGCGCGTCCGCCGACCCGGACCCGTTCTACCCGCCCGCCGCGCCCGAGGAGCGGTCCAAGTTTGAAAAGAGGCCGCAGGCGCAGGAGGCGACCGAGTCCGCCACCGAGGTCCAGCGCATGCGCAAGTACGGCGGCGGCCTCGACGGCCGGTGGTCGAACGGGTGGGTGTGGCCGGAGTACCTCTGCGCCTTCACCGACTGCGCGTCCCAGCTCAACCTCGCGTTCGGCGGCGCAAAGGTCCTGAACCAGTACGTCGCGTCGCCGATCGCGGACCTGCCGGCCCAGTACGAGACCTACCTCGCGATCCGCGACGCCGAGGCCACGCCGGACACGCCGGACCGGGCCGAGCGCGTGCTGGCGGAGAACCGGCGCACGCTGTTTGTGTTTTGGTTCGGCATCAACGACATCATCCAGTACATCAACGTGCTCGAGAACCCGATCATCCGCACCAAGGCCGTCCAGGACTCGATCGAGAAGGTGTTTGACACCGCCGCCGACCTCGCCGCCCGCTACCCGCAGTCCAACTTCCTCTTCACCACCACGATCGACGTCACGCTCCTGCCCGTCTGGCCCGCGCGCTACATGGCCGACGACGCCAAGATGACAAAGTACCGCGAGGTCGTCAAGCTCGTCGAGACCTGGCAGCACGAGACCGCCATGCGCGTCGGCGCGTGGAACCAGTCCGCCGCCTCCGCCCAGCTGTGGGACGCAAACAAGTGGTACGCGCGCTCGGTCTCGGGCGTGGCCATGAACGGCTTCAAGAACGTCAATGACCCCTGCTTCGACCGTCTGACAGGCAAGCAGTGCAGCAAGCCCAACGAGTACTTCTTCTGGTGGGTTTTTCTTCTTATCATGGACGATTCTGAATTAGGCTAACAGATTTCAAACTACAGGGACACGGTGCACCTGACGACAGCAGCTCACAAGGCAATCGCCAGTCGTCTAAGTCATATGGACCTGTGGCCGTCCATGACCCGCTATGCTGCCCAGCCCGAGGACGCCGTTCAAACCGAGCAGCCGCAGGTCGAATAACTCTCAAAAATATGCCTTGGATCAAGGAATGGCGGTGCGGACCGCTGCTTGCACTTTGTCATCCTTACTGTACACTACATCTGTCTTTTGATTCTCAAGCAAAAATATGGCGGCCACAGCACTGTCCCCGAGGTTGATGAAGGGAATTCTGTGCTTTGCTGGCTGTCCTGGAGTTCTATGCCGGGATTTATTTTCTTTGTTTAATTGCTTTACTGTTTTGATTCTTTGTTGATTATGATGATCTGTACGTTAGCTTGTTTTTTGTCGTGGAATTAAAGGGCTTGTTCTTGCGTATGAAGATTTGTAGACAAAACCGAGATATCGTGACCCAACCTTGACATAGCCCAAGTCGGCACTCCGCCTGGCTTCCTTCCTGCCCCCAGTCAAACAATACCGACAACGAATCCGGATGAGAACCCTGCGACACGACATTGTCGATCTCAGCAGCGACATCGAGGCCGACGACGCCGCCGCCGCCGCCGGCACCGCCGCCGAGTCCGTCGCTGCGTCGGGCCGGCATCGCGCGCGCCCGCCGGCCCAACCACCCCAACGGCACTACGACCTCCGGCACCCCGTCGCGCACGACAGTGACAATGCAGACGACTCGGACGCGGATCGACTAGCCGCGGTTGCGCGCCCGGCGTCCAAGAAGGCGAGGACGAACGCGGACGAGCGCGCGGCGGCGGTGACCGATGCGCATGCCCCGCCGACGCGCGCCCGCGGTGGGCTGTCGGCCCGGATTCGCGTATGTCGCCTGCGTAAACACTGCAGAGAGGAAAGCACATTGCACTCATGCTGATCGAAATGACACAGATGCACTCGCGACAGCCGGAGTCTCAAGATTCAGTCAACATGCTCGACTTTCTCGTCGTTCCGCCTACTACTACTACAACTACAACCACGTCAACACGAACAATAACAGCAACAGCACCAATAGCTCAAGCAAGCAGCACAAGCCGGACTAGTAAAAGAACCAAGAACGCCGCCAGGGACGACGACGACGAGTCCGGTCGCAAGCGGCGGCGGGTGGAGACTCGAGCGAGCGCGCATGGCGAGGTGCAGGTGCCCGCGTCCCCGCCGTCGTCGTCATCTGCGGCCGCGGCGGCGACTCCGGTGGATCGCCGGCGCCGTGCGCCCAAGACGTCGCACGAGAATACAATTGAGGTGGAGTCGAGCATGCCGGACGTTGACGATGACTACATGGACGACGGCGACGAGGAGGAGGCGGAGCCATCACGACATGTACGCAAACGTGATAAAGCAGAAAGTAACCGGGCGATCGCAGATGCAACGAGACGCACTACATCGCCTCATAACGAGAATGAAAACGAAGCCGAAAGACCGGTCGTGGTTCAGGAATTCAGCTCGTCAAAATTACTCCGCCGCAGCAGGCCGGCCACGAGAGCATACTCGTCAAGATCCTCGTCCTCGGCCTCGGCCGAGCCGCCCGCCGCCCAAGCTGCGTCTGCCGAGCAGCCCTTGTTCCTGGAGGACTCGCCCTCGCCGCCGCCGCCGCCGTCGTCGTCGTTTGCTGCCGGCGGCGATGGCGACAATGGCGGAAAGACGAGATGGCGGCAGGAGTGGACGGGACGCAAGAACTTCAAGACCTTCCGCAAGAGCGTGCCGCGCGTCACGCGGGCGGCCGCGGCGGCAGACGACGAGACGCCCGCGTCGGCCGGCTCGAACGGCTCCGGCCGCACGCGTGCCAGTCGCAGCCAGGAACCGAGCGGGAAGCTTCCTGGGTACTGCAAGCTGGTCGAGTTTAGAATCCAGGACTACGGAATCGGCGATGGTACGTGTTTTTCCTGCTTATTTCCCTGCGTCATGGCACATACTGACATTTTTTTTCTTCGCAATCAAAAGTATACTGGTCTGCGTTGCGTGAGTCAACGCCGTCAGCGAAGCAACCCAAGTCGACGCAACGGTCAACGCGTGGTTCCACACAACAAGCCGCGAGTCGCGGTCGAGAACATATCGACAACGACGACGCCGATTCTGATGACGATGACGATGATCCAGACAGAACCAAGGATCCGCTGCGGTTCGTCTTGACAAAGACGAGCAAGGAAATCGCGAGGTCGCCGCCGGCAGCAGAAGTGCACGACAGCGAGGACTCGCTCGACGAGGACGTCGACGAGACGCTACGGTTTGGCCGTGCATTGCGAGATCGCGGCCCAGCAGGGCAGACTGCCAGCCAAGCGCCGGCGTCCACCCGCGCCACGACCTCCGCCGCGGGCGCCACGACGCGCTCTTCCGACCGCGCAAAATCCACGCGCCAGCAGGCTGCACGAACAGGAGGCACGCGCGCGCTGAATAATCTCGCAGACATCGGCGTGCACATTCACGGGTCCGACGTCAGCGACGACGACGACGATGACGACGACGGGCTCAAGTTCCGGTTCAGTTAGGTGGTGTGTGTTTGGATAATCGGGGAGTTTTTTACCTGGCGTCGGCGTAGCTTGTTTTGTGTGTAAGATGCTGTAGTGATATTTTCTTTTCAAACCAATGGATATGTACAAAGCTGGACTTTTGTCCCCGGGCGATATTGTCGGGCATTCGTCACCGCAGCCGTGAGCGCTGGAGAGACTCGGCCATCATGTCGAGATTCTTGCGTCCCATCGAGATGTGATACTTGATCATTTCCTGTTGCAAAGTTAGCCAAAGACCCCAAATACATTCTCCGAATAACAGAACAACCACATACCAAGTCCGTCTCGCCCTTGTGGGTCTCGAACTCGTGGCGCGCCCACGCGGTCAGATCCCGCCGGGTGGCCGGGTCGTCCCGCGGCGCGCTGCGGCGGATCGTGCGCAAGCAGGTGCGCCAGAGCTGCCGGGCCGCGGCCGCCTGGATGAAGTGCGCGAGCGAGAGCGCGGGCTTCTTGCGGAACGAGGACTGTGACTGTGCCGGCGGGGTGGTCGACGGCGGCGACGCCGTGGACGAGGCGGTCCGGGGGTGCGTACTCACGGGTAGGGCTCGCGGAGGACGACCGGCGAGTCGGGCAGAGCGCGCGAGCGCGAGCATCTTGTCGCGTTCTTTGTCTGCTCTGGCCCCGGTCGCGAATGGCGAGTGAGTCTTGTGGAGGGAGGAAGAACACAAACCGCCGTGGCCAAAGGAGTATCTCGAGATGGGATGTATTGCAGACGAGAGCCGCAGCTCTGGCGGTTCACTTCCCCACGACCGACGACAACGCAGCGAATGAACGCCGCTACGCCAGACTACGACGCGCTCGTGGCGTCCTTCCGGACACTGTCGACCGCGTCGCTCAACGCGCGGTACGGCGACGTGCTCGAAAAGGCGTGGCCGGCCGGCAGCTCGGCCGGGCTGGCCGCGTCGCTCTGCCGCGCCGACGACCTCGAGCTTCTCGAGTTCGCGCAGTGCTTCGAGCTCGTCCAGACGAACCTCGTCCAGATGTATGTTTTCATATGTGACTGTCTGCAGACGGCCGCCGGGTCGGGTGAAGCTAACGCGAACTTGCGCGTCTTAGGTACAAGGCTACGGTGGGCTGGTCCCCCAAGAAGAAGATGCGGGAGATGAAAGAGGACGGGCTCGTATACGTCCTCCTCAAACAGAAACCAATTGACGGTGATACTGCTGTCAGCGCGGTCAGCTTCGACGACGCCGACAACAAGAAAGTCGACGATGCCCAGGGCGTCGTCGCGGGATTCGCGAGCTTCATGGCAACCTTCGAGGACGGCGAGCCGGTCAGCTACTGGTCAGTACACGCGCCCTTTTCTCGGTGGATCCCCCAATGACTGACGGAGACGCCACGGCGTTCATCAGCTACGAACTGCAGTTACCAGAGCACCTTCGCGGCCAGGGCGTCGGCTCGCGCCTGCTCGACGTCGTCGAGACCATCTCGGCCCGCGCCGGCTTGCCAAAGTGCATGCTGACGGTGTTTTCAATCAACCCTGCGTATGAGTTTTACACGCAAAAGAAGTATGTTGTGGTCATCACCAGCCAACACCGTCCCGGCATCAGTCGCCGTACTGGGATGAAGATTCCGGCTACTAACAGGATCAAACAGGTACACGCCAGCAAGCCACTCGCCGCAAGCAAAGAAACTCCGCAAGAACGTCGTCAAAAAGCCGGCATACTGGATCTTGGAGAAAGAGCTGTCTGCGTCGTAGACCATAACATAATACCCGTCAGTCTATTGTACAGTACATGCGCCATCCTATTTACACAATCCGGTCGCTCAAATCTGCACGACGACTCTTTTTCGCCCGCCATCCGACCCCTTCGCACCTTCCGCGCCGCCGTCGAACTCGACCCGCAGGACGGCCCACAGCGTGTCCTTGATGACGATCGTGAAGCCGATCGCGTACACGAGCGTGACGGCGTAGAAGAAGTTCGCGTTCCCGGAGCCGAGGTAGATCCACAGGTGGTAAAAGTTCGGCGCGAGCACGAGCGCGTGGAGTATGACGAGGGCGGACAAGAGCGCGTAACTCACGTCTGTGGTTTTCTCGTTAGCGTGGATTCATTTCTATTTGACTGCAAGTTGAGGCGGCCACTTACCAGGAAAGATATATCGAAATAGAGACAAGAGCGAAATGTAGACACCCAGGTCGCCCAGTTCAGGGTACGCCTTCGACATTGTCGTGATGCCGTGGATGCAGACTATCGCGAACAGCGGCTCGTTCTTGAGGCGGATCGTGACGGGCAGGATGTAGATGACCGAGTACAGCTGGAAGATGTACGTAAACAGCGGCCGGAAGAAGTCAAACATCTCGGTGAAGAAGTACCACCACAGGCCCATGTTTGGCGTGAGCACGCGGAGGAATAAGCTGCGTCATCGAAAACAATTAGCAATCATGTACCTCAAAAGTGTGCAGATGGCTCTTACATGTTGCCGTAAGATGCAGACAAATACTGAAACGTTCCCGTCATGAAATATCCAATCGATCCGAGCGCTCCGGAGAGGAGCGCAAATAAACTCAACGACATAACCAGCCCCAGTCCTTCACTCTCTTTTGTATCTTTTGGCTTCTCCTTCTCGCTGCCGTCTACGCGCTGCTGCTGCCACAGCAACGCGAACGGCGCGACAAAGTAGCACGAGTACAGGTTGACGTGTCCTGCTAGGGCGAGCAGCGCGATCGACAAAACGACGTCCCGGGCCCTTCGCTGCGAGCGCACGGCGAAGGCTATTGAAGCGAGAAGAGCAGTGTTTGCGAGCGTCGATGTCGAGCGGACGACGTTTGTAGCGAGAATGAGAGGGTTAAATAAAAATCTGGAAGAAGACATGTCAGATGTGTGTGTCTATTGGTAGCCTGACTCCAGAGTGCGCTCACATTGCCGCGACGACCCATTCGGGCAGCTGCGCCTTTGTCGTTGATCTCGCGCGGGAGATTGAGCAGAGCGAATACGCCGAAATGACGTCCAGCAGGGTGTAAAAAGCCGTGACAATCCAACTCGATGGCGCAATCGAGCCAATCGACGAGAGCGCGTTGAAGATCACGAGAAGTAGAGGTGCCTGGACATGGTTAGGCGGTTGACTCGACTCTGCGAAAACTAACACCACATACCTGGTGGTACACGCCGCCGTCGTAGGGTGAAATGCCGAGATTGTAGAGATAGAGGCCCTCGCCCACTGTTCGGTGAGTCAGCCCTGGTCGAGGACGGCCATGTGCAGGCATGTCTCGGTCTCTAATACGCACGTTGCTTGAAGGACGAGGCCGAGGTCGAGAGCTCGACGCGGGACGCAAGCGCGGCGGGGAGCCCCGGGAAGCAAACGCTCGGCAGTATCCGCAGAAGCACGCCGCCGAGAACGACCGTGAGTGTCGTTGGGTCCATCGCGGGCGAGGGGACAGAGGAGGAGGGCGGATTCGGGAGGTGTCGATGGTGTTTAGAGGTGGCCTAATTGGGCCAACTAAGTGGAACATCGATTTTAAAGCTGCGAACAGTTCGCGGCTATCTTATCGCCCTCAGCAGCGCCCTCCCCACATCCCCCGCCATGGCCCCGCGAATCGTAGCTCTTGTCGGCGGAGGCCAGGCCGCAGGCAAAGTACGCCGTTGTCAATTGCCTTGTCTGGCTCGTTTGTCTATCGTGCTGACCGTGTGGTGTCGCAGAAATCCCTGTGCAGCGCCATCGTGAAACGACTGAGCGACTGGCAAGTCACCGACGTCGCGGTCCTCAGCCTGAACGACTATAGCCGCGAACCCGTAGACGGCGCACCGTCCGAGGGACCTGGTAGGCATCTGTTTTTGGTCCTGGCCCTGAGTTTTGTTTCATTTGGACTGACAATTGTGCACTGCTTCAGAAACGTTTGATGTGCCTGCCGCGGTCAAGGCGGTTGAGGCGCGGGCAGAAGACGTGCTGCTGGTCGAGGGCCTCTACACGCTGTACGAGGACGCATACAAGCGGATAGGGAATATCAGAATATACGTTGACCTCGACGACGACGTGCGACTGTCCCGGCGAAGTATGTTGTTGTCTACTTGGTCTTGAATGGTAGCATCGCAATGGGAACTGATCGCGACTTTTGAGAGCAGTAACACGAGATACGGAGCGGGGCATGCCATTACATCATATTTTGGACAACGTATGCATTCCACAGGTCATTACGAGCACGAGAAGAAATCTATGCTAATCCTCTGTGTAGTACATCGAAGCGGGCAAGCCAGCAATGGAGAAATACATCAAAGGCGTATGTCCATTAACCCGTTTCACGTTCGCAGTACGAGATTTATCCAGCTAACCAAACCGCCCCGTTCGCACAGACTAAACCAACGGCAGACATCGTCCTGATGTGCGGCACGGAGCCGTCCAGCATAGAACTCATCGCCGGCGCCATATACGACAAGCTGATCGCTGACCGCAACGCGGCGACGATGGACTCGGCCGTCAGCATACTGCCGGACGGCGGCACGGGCAAGTACAATCTGCTGGAGCAGGACCAGAGGGAGAGCTATTACGAGTTGGCATGAGCATGTTGGGCTCGCATACACGAATAGATATCCATACCCAGGTACGGGCATAGTTCATCAAGTCGCGGCGGGTTTGCTTCTGTCGTCGTCGTAGTACATGTCGTGCGTCCACTTGTCCGCATCTCCTAGATCGACGTGATTCCTTTTACGTCGTGCAGAGTCGCGTCGACGAAACTCTTCCTCCTCCTCCTTCTCCTCCTCCGCAGCCCGTAGATCCTCCGCAGCCCGTAGACGCGTCCCAGCCGGCGCTGGTGTGACAGTCTTTCGTGGCGACGGCGGCTGCTTTGACGACGGAGCCGACAGACCACGTCTGCGGGCCTCGCGTTCGCGGCGCTCGCGCTGGCGGATCTCCTCGACGGCCTGCGTGCTCTTGCGGTTGCTCTCAACCGCCGCGAACCGTTTCCGTTTGCCGGTCGGATTCTCGAGCGCCGGGCTCGGCCGCGTTGCCGTCGTCGTCGTCGTCGTGTCCGTGGCCGGATGCGCTGGCTGCGCTGGCTGCGCTGATTGCAATGGCGGTTCGGCGGATTTGGCGGCGGCGGCGGCGCGCTGGGCCTGCATCTCTTGCCGTTTCTCCGCGATCAGTCGCGCGGGAACGCCGGACGGCGCCGACTGCGCCTCGAGCAGGAGAAGCCAGAGGTCCTTGCAGAACGACGCGGCAATGGAGGCGGACGGAAGGAGGCCCTCCAGTTGGAGCTGTATGGCTTTAATGTCGGGCTTGAGAAGTGGGAGGGAATTAGCGATACGACAACACGACGACGTGAACAAGCAGCGAACCGACCTTCGCAGCCTGCTCCAAGAGAGACAGAATGTACTCGGTCGCAATGTCGTCGTTCGTCATGTCCATTATCTGCGGCCGGCGTCAGTGTCGTGCCGGGCCGTCTGGACAGCAATATGGCGCTCGAGAAAGAAGCACCAAGGGCAAACCGACCTGCTTCGCGATCCAGACCCGCATCACGGGGAAGTTGACCTTCGCGAGGTCGACGGGCGAGGCAAACTCGGGCGGATACCTCGTCGCGCGCAGACGGCGTTTGTCTGCCGAAGACAGCATTCCGCAGACATGAAGGGATATATTATTATACACAAAAAAGTACGAAAGAGAAACTAATATAGCAGAAAACATCGTGACATTGTAACACTTTTTTCAACTGGTCTGCCGACTACTCCGGGAGGCACTCCAACCCCGCGCGCCCATCCACTTCTCCAACACGTCCCAGAGGCCCTCGACCGTCTCGCGGTCGCGGAACCGGTGGACCTTGTCGACCTGGACGACGTCGACGTTCCAGGACCGGATCGCGTCCGGCACGGGATCGCCCGCGTAGGTCACGCAGAAGCCCTTGACGCGCTGGAAGAGCACGTGCGGGTCGCTCAGCTCGCGCGGGTAGGCCTTGAACTGCCAGGACTGGCCGGTGGTGAAGACCGCGACGACGCGGTCCCAGTAGTCCGGCTTGAAGCGGTCGACCGAGTCGACGACGACAAAGCGGAGGTTGCCGAGCCGCGACGACGGCCGCGAGACCATCTGGATGTTGACGCCCGTGGACGAGGCCGGCACGGTCGTGTACGTGCCCCGCTCGAGAAAGTCCTTGACGTTCGACATCGTGATGAGCGCGGACGCGGACGGCGAGAGCAGGATGATCGGGTCCCGCCGCTTGCTGCTGGACGAGCCGCTGCCGCCAGCACTTGCGGACGCACTGGCGCCGGTCGTCACTGCCTGCTGGGCACCGGCACCGCCGTGGCCGTGCAGCACCTTTGCGGCCGACGACTTTGTGTTGTTGCTGCGCTCGCGCGGCGTCTTTTGCAGGAACGCGGTGTAGGCTTCGTTGCGCACGTACTGGAAGTCGGTCTGTTTGGCGCCGCGCAGGACAGAGTTGTGGTCGAGAAGGACGCGCTCGTGCGCGTACGTCCGCTTGAGACGCGGATCAAGAGGTCTGGCGACGGCGGCCGCGCGAGAGCGCTGCAGGGCCGCGGAAGAAGATGCGGACGCGGCGCCGGCTGCTGAAGTGGCTGGCCGCGCAGAGGTCGCGCCTGTCGCGGCCGCGGCCGCGGCCGATGCGGACTCGGCCATTGGCTCGTCGGCGATGAACTCGGAGTGCGCGTCCGCGCCCTGCAGCCACGTCACGAGCGACGTGCGCTCGATGAAGGCGAGGGTCGCGACGTCCTTCTCCTCGCAGAGCTTGAGGTACGCGGCGACGTTCTGGTCGCGGTTGAGCCAGCAGAAGTATGCCGCGCGCAGGTCGACGGCGCCGGCGCGGGTGCGAACGAAGCGGGTCGGCGTGGCGAGCGAGAGCGGCGGCTGCTGCGGGTCGGCGGGGAAGGCGAGGTGGGTTGCGAGCGCGATGTCGTGCACCTTCTCGCCGCCGTCCTCGGGGCCGGCGAGCATGACGGGCGGCGCGGCGGCGGTGACGGCGTGGCGGAGGAGGAGAAGCGGGTCCGCCATGGCGACGGCCGGCGGGGATCTGGTGCTGGACTGGGGGGAGTAGGGGGGGGGGGGGATATGGGATCTTTTGGCGATGTCGGGGCGGGTTTGGCGATTGTGTTGGACTTGCCCGAAAGAACAAAGTGCCCGAACAGGCAAGCGACTGCCGCATGCGGCAGGCGCGACTGCCCGAAGCGGCAAGTCAGCGGCCCCGAGGGGCTCGTGGCCGGCCCATTTTTGGCAACACGACCGCCATCACGAACCTCGCATCTCCCTCGCTGACCCTCTATCCTCGCCCCCCCCGTCCTCCATCAAAGTCGCACCCAATGCGCGTCCTCGGTTTGCTGCGCGCGCTGTCCGCGCTGCTCGTCACGGCCGCGGCCGCGGCCGCCTCCGCCGACAGCGGCGAGGCGACCGTCAACCTCGACGCCGCCTCCTTCGACACCAGCGTCGCCCCCGGCACGGGCACGTGGTGGATCAAGTACTTCTCGCCCTACTGCCCGCACTGCAAGGCCGTCGCGCCCATCTGGGCCCAGGTCGCGGCAGATCTCCAGACGGACGCCGAGGGCGCAGACTTCCACTTCGCCAACGTCGACTGCATCGCCAACGGCGACCTCTGCGACAAGAACGACGTCAACGCCTACCCGGCCTTCATCCTCTACCGCGACGGCAAGCTCGTCGAGCGCTACCCGAGTGCCGGCTCGCGCAAGTACGACGTCTTGAAGAAGTACGCCCAGGACAACTTCAAGGAACGCCGGGACGTGGACGACACCGACGACGCCGTCGCGCCCGTCGAAGTCGGGGCCGGCACCGCGGACAGTGACGACGCCGCGCCCGTCGCCGAGAAGGCCACGACCGACGCCGCGAAGAAGGCTGCCGACGAAGACGTCGACGACAAAGAGCTGCCCGACACGGCGACAAAGACCAAGGTCGTCGACGAGCCCGCGTCCGCGAAGGAAGAGAAGCCCGTCGCCGCCGCGGCCGTCGCGGCCGCCGCCGCCGCCGACGCCACGTCCTCGGCCGTGCCGAACCCGTCCGGCGTGTCCGTGCCGCTCACCCTGACGTCCTTCAACAAGCTTGTCACGTCCACGCGCGACGGCTACTTCATCAAGTTCTACGTTCCCTGGTGCGGCCACTGCCAGGCAATGGAGCCCGCCTGGCTCGAGCTCGCGCACCAGATGCAGGGCCGGCTCGACATCGCAGAGGTCAATTGCGAGGAAGAGAAGCGTCTCTGCAAGGACGCGCGCCTGCGCGGCTACCCCTCGCTCATGTACTTCATCGGCTCCGAGCGCGTCGAGTACGACGGCCTGCGCGGCGTCGGCGACCTCGTCGCGTTCGCAAACAAGGCCATCAACGCGCGCGTGCGTGACGTCGACGCCGCCGGGTTTGAAGAAATCGAAAAGAAGGAAGAGGTCATCTTCCTCTACTTCTTTGACGAGAACACCGCCAAGGAGGATTTCGACGCCCTCGACCGCGTCGCCCTGCCGCTCATCGGCCACGCGCCCCTTTTCACCACTACCTCCTCGATCCTGGCCTCCCGGTTCAGGGTCACGACCTTCCCGCGCCTGGTGGCCATCAGCGACGGCCGGCCGTCGTACTATAACGCGCTCTCGCCGAAGGACCTGCGCGACCACCTCAAGGTGCTCGCGTGGATGAAGACCGTCTGGCTGCCCATCCTGCCAGAGCTGTCCGCCGCGAACTCGCACGAAATCATGCAGGGCCGCACCGTCGTGCTCTCGATCCTTGACAAGTCAAAGGAGGAAGAGTTCGAGCTCGCCAAGAAGGAGCTCAAGGCCGCCGCGCTGGAATGGATCGACCTGCGTGCCTCGGAGGAGAAGGCCGAGCGCCAGAAGCAGCGCGAGTCAAAGGAGTTGAAGATCGAGGAGGCAAACGACAAAGGCGACGAGAAGGCGCTGAAGGAAGCACAGAGCCTGCACATCGTGCTCGCTCCGAGGAAAGAGGTCGGCTTTGCCTGGGTCGACGGCCTGTTCTGGGAGCGGTGGCTGCAAAAGACGTACGGCATCGACGTGCGACAGGCCGGCCCGCGTGTGATCATCAACGACGAAAACACAAAGTCGTACTGGGACCAGTCTCTGGACGGCAAGCCCATCCTGCCGACCAGTCGCCAGACGATCGTCGAGACGCTGCGGACGGTGCTTGACAACAAAAACAAGATCAAGCCAAAGTCGACGACGTCCACGTTTGTGAATTTTGTCCAAGTCCTCAAGGATTTTTCCCACAACTACCCCTTGTTCATCTTTGGATTCGCCGCGGCCGCCGTATTTACTATTGCATGGTGGTGGAAGGGCAAGATCCGACGCCTCGCGAGAGGATTTTCGAACTCATCCAGCAACCACGTTCATGTCCCGCTCTCGTCCGACGCCAAATTCGACTAATGACTCACGCTTCCTAGATGATGCAATTAAGAAAAGAAAAGTTTCGACAAGCAATTGGAACCTCCTTGCCTTTGTATCTGTACCCGACACTGCATGATATCCTCTTTAATGTTTGATTCATTTTTTTGTCTCGTTAACTACGGCAGTTCTATACTTAGTATTGGGAATTTGTAAGATGGCCTAGAGCTGCTATTATTTGGGACTATGCATTGTCGTCGATCTGCAATTATAATTAACGCTCGAGATTTCAAATTTGCTGCTTCAATTGTTTTGTCTTTTTGTCCATATAGTTTTGTGTTTTTCTCTGTTATGAAGACAATTATATTTAAAGGTTTAATGTGTAGACCATGCCATGGATCGAAGTGGTAGTATGATATCAAGATGAGGTGGTTGGCATGACAACGGCGCTAAGTTCCATTTGTTTACATGCTGCCAACCACCCAGAGCACCGCGGTAGTTCCTCCCAACCTCTTTACTTGTTCTCTTCACAGCTCGCACTTGCTCGACCTACGTCGTTTCTCCTCTTCTTGCTGGCGGGGTCGTCTATATTTTAGCGAGGCCTGCTTTTATTCGCCGGAGCCGGCCTGCATCAGATACCTATAGTTCTCGCGGACTATCAAATCGCCAATAACAATGTCGTCGATTAAAACGCTCGAGTCCCGGCTGTCACGAACGACACTGCATGATAGCCATACGGGCTATGCGCCACCGCCTGGTGCATCGGGGAAGTACAAAGTGAGCTGTCCGTCTGTTTGCTTTACTATGGTCACGAGGCTAATGATGCGTGTATGCAGTCGTCATTGCTGGCAGGTACCGGCCCATACGGCAGCAGCAGCAATAGCACTGCCGCAAGTTCCTCGAACGGCAATAACAAGGAAAACGCCGGAACTATTTCAGCCGGAGCCTCGCGCAACCCGCTGCTGAAGTTCGCACTGCACAATACGAACGCAACAAGCAGCAACAATGCGTCGTCGCGCCATTCGCAGATGCCGCCGCCGTCGTCGCCAAACATGCACAAACCCGGCGCGGGAGTCGTACCGGCAGGGTACATTTCGTCGCACGAGGTCGTCCAGCAACAGCAGCAGCAGCAACATCACGAATACCACGGACACGAGAGCTCGAGCACGTCGCCGCTTGGCCCGATCGTCAAACAGCCAGTCGTGCGGCAGTACTCGCTCGACTCGTTCGAGATCGGACGCAAGCTCGGCAAGGGCAAATTCGGCAAGGTCTACTGCGCGCGGGACAAGGCGACCGGCTACGTCTGCGCGCTCAAAGTCATGGAGAAGAAGGAGCTGATCCACTTCAAAGTCGAAAAACAGTTCCGGCGAGAGATCGAGATCCAGTCGAATTTGCGGCATCCGAATATCTTGCGATTATTTGGCCACTTTCATGATTCGTCCAGAGTGTTTTTGATACTGGAGTACGCGGGGCAAGGCGAGATGTTCAAAGTCTTACGGAAGAAGTGCAGATTCGACGATGTTCTGGCCTCGCAAGTGAGTTTTCCTTGATCTATTCTATGCTGGCGATGGCCACTAATTTCTGATATAATTTAGTACATTTGTCAAATTGCGAGCGCATTATCATATTTGCATAAGAAACACATAATCCATCGTGACTTGAAACCAGAGAATTTACTACTTGGGCTGGATGGAGAAGTCAAGCTTTCAGATTTCGGCTGGAGCGTGCATACACCCACGTCACGGTACGTATGACTCTTGCATTTTGAGATTGCGCGCGTATGCTGACCGTCCTCTATTTAACATTCTAGGCGGTCAACCATGTGCGGCACCCTCGACTATTTGCCGCCGGAGATGGTGGAGGCGAAAGACCACGATTTTAAAGTTGACTTGTGGGCTCTCGGTGTCTTGATGTACGAGTTTCTTGTAGGCAGTCCGCCGTTTGAAGAGCCCGCGCACAAGGCGACATACAAGCGAATTTCAAAAGTAGATTTGAAGATTCCGCCGTATGTAAGCATAGAAGCTGCGGATTTGATTCGACGGGTATGTGTCTTCGTCCACATTGTTTGAACCAAAAAGACGAATACTAATGTAGATTGTCTAGCTCTTGCAACACCAGCCGGAAAGAAGATACCCATTGGACCAGATTCCCGAGCACGCCTGGATAGAGAAAAACAGGCCATTGTGGCCAAAGGGAAACAGCGTCGACCGAATTAGGGCCCAAGGCGGGATGAGAGATAGTGCGTGATGTATGATATACAGTAGTCTATATTGGATGGGAACTGGAGGTGTGTGTGGCTATGGTACAGGATGTTGCGAAGAAACAAAAATGCATATATACAAACGAATGAGGATTGCAAACTGCATCATCTTTCAGGG
This sequence comes from Lipomyces sp. NRRL Y-27488, assembly GCA_030556275.1. NCBI lineage: Eukaryota > Fungi > Ascomycota > Lipomycetes > Lipomycetales > Lipomycetaceae > Lipomyces > Lipomyces sp. NRRL Y-27488. The sequence goes on along the minus strand of JAKTPS010000025.1, from coordinate 66,451 downwards.
ATATATCTCGTCGAACGGCCGAGTGTCGTTGAAGCAGGAGTCCCAGACCTGGTCGACTACTTTTTCGGCGTGTTCCTTGTTTTCGCAGTTGGGATTGCCCATGACGGAGAGGACGGCCCGGCGGCGGACGCAGGCCTGGTGGTGCCGGACTAGATGGAATTGCTTGTACCGGACGATTTGGTTCATCATTCTGCATTCGCCACTCAGGTTTGATGCTCGAATCTAGCATATGCCAATTAGTCTATCGAACAACAGCGCGGTAGAAATGAAGCAAAAAGCGGACACACCTCTGAACATGCGTGGTGCTTGAGATTGAGCCAGTCGACATGGAACTTGAGCTCGTCGTAGACGTGGATGAGCTCGTGCGCGAGGGTGTCCTCGACGTGCTTCTTGGACAGCGCGTAGTTCTGGCAGAGGAGGATGCCCTCGTAGGGATTGAATCCACCGGCGACGGTCTGGTCGCAGTGGCCACATACGACGTTGTCGCGCGTGATGGTCGCGCCGAGCTTCTCGATGTGTTCTCTCATGAAGGTGACGATTGGACCTAGTTGAGTTGTCAGTACATTGCACGCCGGCAACATAAAAATGCAACAGGACACAAGAAGAGAAACACGCACTATATTTCAGATTGAAATCCCGATGGCTCTCGCACGTCTCGCACTGGGCCTTCAGGCTTTTGGCGGCCAGGACGTTCTTGTATATGTCCCGCTGCTCGTCCGTGATCAGGCCCGTGTAGTTCGCGGCGACCATGCGCAGCCAGGTGAAGCCCGCCGGCAGCTCCGGCGGCGGCTGCGTCGGCGCTGCAGCTGGCGGAGTAGAGCCGGGCTGTTGGTCTGCCATTTGGTATTTGGTATTTTTGGGGGGCTTTTTCGTAGCAGGCCGCCTTGGACGATGGGGAACGAACGAACACGGAATGAAGTTCTATAAACCTTAAACGGGGGCGCTCTGGATCTTTTTTGTCGTCGGCCTCGAAGAAATAGTCATTCGAGAGCTCGGTGCATACGGTATATTGTCCGCCTGCTGCTCTGCTCAGCGCCAAATAGTCTTTTGGAAAGGGACAGGAAGCACGGAGGCAATGACGAAACCAAACAAGTCGCTCACCATCGTCATCAAGCTGGGTTCGTGTGCTCTTTACCGGCCTGTGCGACTGAAAGCTAACACCCTTCGCTATCTTCATGTTCAGGCACGTCCTCAATATGCGACGAGCAGACACACGAGCCGCGCATTGCGAACATGTCGCTGATTGTCGAGACCGTCGTCCAGCTCCGGCGCCAGGGACACCACGTCATCATCGTGTCATCGGGAGGCATCGCGATGGGGCTGAAGCGCCTCGACATCCCCAAGCGCCCGAAGCAACTGGCCACCGTGCAGGTGCGTATGGGACTTTGTGGAGTACGCCGAATAGGGCGGGTGGCTGACTGGATTCTGTGAACGTATACAGGCTATCGCGGCTGTGGGACAGTGTCGGTTGATTGCGCTCTGGGACGAGCTGTTCCGGCAGCTCAACCAGCCCGTCGCTCAGATATTACTTACAAGGAACGATATTGCGGATGTACGTTGGGATTGGTCTTGTGAGTGAGATGTACTGCGGCAGCTAACGCGGCAGACGACAACAGAGAAGCCAGTATCTGAATGCGGCAAACACACTCACAGAACTGCTCCATATGGGCGTCATCCCCATCGTCAACGAGAACGACACGCTGTCCGTCATGGAAATCAAGTTTGGCGACAACGACACACTGTCGGCGATCACGGCCGGCATGGCCAACGCGGACTACTTGTTTCTCATGACGGACGTCGACGGGCTGTATACGGAGAACCCGAGACTGAATCCGGACGCGCAGCCGATAGAAGTGGTTACGGATATCGCGCAGTTACAGGTGGATGGTATGTGTGAATGGCAGTTTTGACATCCAGATTGTTATTGTGTGTTTCTGACGAGGAGTATGTGTATGCAGTGTCTACGGCGGGAAGCAGTGTAGGTACCGGAGGCATGGTGACAAAGCTCGTTGCCGCGGAACTGGCGACCTCTGCCGGCGTCACGACAATCATTACAAAGTCCTCGGTGCCGGGGAATCTGCATTCGATTGTCAAGTATCTCGAGCATCTTAAGCACAAGGACGGGTCGGCCGCGGCCGACAAGTCTGGCAACCCGACCCTCCCCACAGATCTTACACCGTCCGAGCTGGAGTTGCGATCTAGCGTACGCTCGGCCGCAGTCAGCAGGACCGGCACGCCGTCAAACTCGCCCGCGCCTCGCAGCCGAACGCCGTCTCCTCCCCCGCGGCACACGCGGTTCGTGCCGCAGTCGCACCCGATCCGGGACCGCCATTTCTGGATCCTGCACGGCCTCAAGTCCCACGGCACCGTGTACATCGACAAGGGCGCGTACCGCGCGATCACGCGTACGGACAAGGCCGGCCTGTTGCCCGCGGGCGTCGTCGCCGTGCGCGGCTCGTTTTCGGCGACGGAGGCGGTCTCGCTGGTCGTCGTCGACCGCGACCGGGTCGGCGGCGCCGCAGACGCCGCGCAGCGGGAGCAGGTGCTCGCAGACGGCGAGGACATAGGCAAGGCGATTGTGAACTACTCGTCGGTCGAGATTTCGCGGGTCAAGGGCTTGAAGAGCTCGCAGATCGAGCAGCTGCTGGGGTATGCGGATTCGGAATACATTGCACACAGGGATAATTTGGCGTTTGCTCCGAAGCATGCGTGAGCTGTCTTCTTTTTGTTCTGCTCTTTTTATATTGTAATTTTGTAAAGTAATGGGATCTTGTCACGGCGCAGTAAATAGTAGAAAGGCGTGATGGAGCGGCTCAGGCGGAGGGCCGAGGTCAGGGGCTGGCTAGGGTTACGTTGGGAGTTAGGGTTTAGTGTGAGGAAAACTGGCGCGTGACTGCGTTTTCCGTTTTGGGTCGAACTTGGTTTTGTTCGTTGTTGTCGAGTTTGTCGCTGGCCGAATCTTCACTGTGTTCACGTCCCGTCCAGCTTCTCGTCCTTTCGCCGTCCACGTCCCGCCAGTCCGCCGTCTCAGGTATGTGTTGCCCGCAGTGTTCGCGGAGTGTTCGCGGAGTGCTCGCCGGAAGAGTTCCAGTGGATGCAGCACAGCGTTTGTCGAACGTCGTCGTGCCGGCTGTCCTCCGCTGCTCGTGATCAGTCACGGCGCGGATACGGCAGTCTGGCCTGGTACATCAACAACAACAACAACAAGCATGCTCTCTGAATCCCTGGAAGCCTTCCGGGGACACTCATTCAGCATCGACGGGGAGCCCTAGCTAATCGCCATTCCAGCTCTTTTATACACACACATTCAAAATGACTCGTGCTTCGGTTCTCAGCGACGCTCTCAACGCCATCAACAACGCCGAGAAGACCGGCAAGAGACAGGTTCTCATCCGTCCCTCCAGCAAGGTCATCGTCAAGTTCTTGACCGTTATGCAGAAGCATGGTATGTTTTTTTTTACGTGTTGGTCTTTCGTTTGGTTTCGGCGGCAGCAACAGCACCACAGTCCGCGGGAAGCAACTGGAGGGTCAAGGCGGAGTGCCGCAAAATCCGAGTGATAACTGGACGAATTGCTTTGCAATACTCTGTCTCTTTTCGTCTTTTAATGTCTCGGAAGATTGAGCCGTTCTGTATAGGACGTTATGAGAAATATTCTTACACGCGGGCTGGCTTTTTATATATTTATTCGCCGTACGGTCTTTGCGTTTAGTTTTCTCCGACATATAGTTTTTGCTTCTGCGTCGGTGTTGGTGTTGCTGCTGTCTGAGGCCGTCGATGGCTTGTTACGTAGTTGGAGGTCGAGTGTCACTAACTTGTTCTCTGCGCGACAGGCTACATTGGCGAATTCGAGGAGGTCGACGACCACCGATCTGGCAAGATCGTCGTCCAGCTGAACGGCCGGTTAAACAAGTGCGGTGTCATCTCGCCGCGATTCAACATCCGCATCGGCGACATCGAGAAGTGGGTCACCAACTTGCTGCCCTCGAGACAGTTCGGCTTCATCATCCTGACGACCTCGGCCGGCATCCTCGACCACGAGGAGGCGCGACGAAAGCACGTCGCCGGCAAGGTTCTGGGATTCGTGTACTAAATTTGCACTGGGCGCGGGAATCAAAAATAAAATTCTGTATATTGTTTTGATCTGTAGCAGTAAAAAGTAGGAATGAATATAAAAGGAAGAACGAGATAAAAGCGGCCGGACATGTCCACGTGACCTCCGTTTTCAGGGGGAAAAAAATTGTTCGCGTTGGGAGAAGTTTTTGGCCGACTTTGACCTCGACTTTTTGCCTTGAACCTCACAAACAAACACATCCACCAACAACAACAACAACACAACAACACAGTCACGACGAGCCAATGGCGTCCGCGTCCTCGTCTCTGGCCCGGCAGCTCACGGCCATCAAGGCCAGCGCCGTGGCCGCGTCCACGATGGACCGCAAGAAGCGGCAAAAGTCCCACCAGGTCTCGCTCATCTACGACCCCAAGGTCGCCGTCACCCAGGACCTCGACAGCATCTATCTCGCCGCCCTCGAGGGCTTCGAGGACCTCGCGTCCATGGATCCGCGTTTTGACGTCTTTCGAAAGAGTCTGTTCTCCGAGACGAGCATATCGGTCGACCGATACGTGCAGGTGCGTGTGTAGCGTTCGTCCAAGGCAAACTGCATCTCAAGCTAACATCGCGTGCCCCCGTCGCAGACCGCAGAGCAAAACGCTGCGCTCGACCGCGCGGTCGCGTCATTCCTGGCGCTCGTTGCGCCGCGGCTGCTGCTCCAGCCCGCGCTCAAGGCGCTCGAGTGGCTCGTCCGCCGCTTCAAGATCCACGAGCTCAACGCCGAGCTGCTCATCCTCACCGCGCTGCCCTACCACAGCCACCCCGTCTTCGCCCGCGTGCTCGACGTCGTGCCCCTCCCGCTCCCGCCGCTCTTTTCGTTTCTCTCAAACTCCAAGACCGCCGCGGTCGCGCCGCCCCGCACGCTGCTCACCCGCGCGCTCTCGCGCGACGCGGAGCTCTTCGCGCTCGTTTCCGAGCACGTCGTCGCCCAGGTCGCCGCCCACGCCGACTACCACGCCCTGCTCGCCTTCTGGAGCGCGTCGACCGTCTCGGTCGTGCTGTCGCTCAAGGAGGCCAGGGTCGCCGAGGAGACCATCGCCGAGCGCATCATCCCCCACATCTCCACCGTCATCCCGGCACGCAAGTCGCCCGACGCCCAGATCGCCGCATACATGATCGTGCTCATGCTCGTGTCCCAGTGCAGACTGTCCGACGAGGTGCTCGACGCCATCGCAAAGACCGTCGCGCTCAGCTGGACCACACGCTCTGCCAAGACCGGCCTCGCGACGTTGACGCAGGCCCTGCAGTTCCGCGACTACGCCGAAAACAACTATCTCCCGCTCGACCGCAGCGTCTATCTCGCAGTCGCAAAGATCGACGGTCTGATCGACAGGCTCGCTGAAATAAAGCAGAAGGTGAAGGTCGACAAGTTTCTCGTGTCCTACGGGCTCGCCGTTCTCGAGTACGAGCCTCAGCTCGCAGCTGTCGCGCTCCAGCTCGTCCAAGACTCGAGCCTCTCCTCCGCGCAGATATCGTTTGTTATTGAAGCTCTGTTGCGAAAGTCTGTATCTGAAGACTCTGTCCGTGTTGTCTTCCGCGAGACCTTGAGCGGGCAGGACAGTGGACTGAAAGCTATTGTTCTGCAAACTGTGTCGGCACTGGAGATGGACATCGACGAGCTTGAGCTGCAATTGCAGATTGCACTCCGTCAGCCGCCTGCACCGGAGGAAAGTGCCGACGACGCGGACAAGATGCAGATCGACGCGGTCGCTGCCCCTGCCGCCAAACGGTCGTTTGAGGACCGTCTGAAGGCCGCGCGAAAGCCGTACCACAGCTCGTTTCTCGCTCCGACTGCTACGAAGGAGTTTGATGCTCTCGCCGAGATATTCATCCAGGGCTTGTCCGAGAAAAAGGAGCTTCTTCCCATGTTTATAAAGAACGCGAACTTGTTCCCGCCGGAGTCTGACCTCGCGCTCTCCTTCTTGCTGCGCATGTGGACGGGTCCGTATCCCGCACTGGCTCGCGTTGCCTGCCTGCAGCTGTTTCGCAATCTGCTGGCGACCATATCGGATGGTGTCGATCTGCAAGCAACGGTCGTGTATCTTCTCATCGCCCTGTCCGACTCGTCCGACAAGGTCCGCGACGCGGCTGCCAACTGCCTCAGGCTGTTGTCGTCTCGCTACGAGAAGTCGGCGAAATCGACAAAGGTCTGGGCGATCGAGTCGCTCTACGGCACCGGAGCTGAGACTGACCAATTGAAGTGGCTTGCCACGAAAGAAGTCAAGTCGTTCCTGCATGACTTTATCGTTCCAAGACTCGAGGAGGCGGTTTTGGACCGCGAGTTTGTTACGCGCATGGTCAGCGCAGCAGTCGACAGCTCTGTGTCGTCGGGTGCGGACAAGAAGAAGAAAGAAACGGGCCTGAAGACGGCCGTCTTGGCTTCCTTGGCCAGTCACGTTGTTGGTGCGCCTTTCTTCAGAGTCAAGCTGCCGTTGTTGTCCATGCTCGTTACTGCGAAGCGAACGCCGGTACCGCTATCTACAATTCTTTCGCCCTTCTTGGGCTCCTGGATCTCCAAGCGCGAAGTTTACGCGGACTTGCTTGCAGCTGAGAAGTTGTCCACAGCCGCGTTTGAAAATGTGCTGGTCAAGGCAATCAGACCATCGGATAAGACGGACTCGTCAAAGTTCTTGATTGAGAGCATCGGTTCCAACGTCGATGGCTTGCCCGATATCGCAGGACAGCGAATAGTCGAGACGTGGAAGTCGTGGCCTCACGATACGCACCTAGAATTTGTCCATGCGCTTCTATCGATTGCGTTGAACGATTCGGTGAGTTTGTGATCTAGTCGCATGAGAATACGACAGAGGAATGCTAATGTGCTAAAAATCTAGTCTAACTTTGGCTCGCTGGAGCTTTTATACGAACTTCCTCTTTCCACTTCCGTGTTTAGTATTCTTCTCGGCGAGTCGAAGCTTTCCGCAGAAGAGGAGGAAAACGAACACGAAGGTCAGCAACCTCAAAGCCAGAAGCAGTCCAAGCGACGAAGGAGAGCGTCCGCGCCGTTGGCACCCCAGCAGCGCGAAGGCTCGCATGGAGACCTGCACAAGCAACTGCGAAAGCTGACGATCGTTCTGGACTTACTGGAGCATAACCATCCGGAGATGCATGCCGCATTGTTGAAGCAGCTGTTTGAGAGCCTTGGACAGTTGCTTTTGCTGAAGACCGACAACTCGCTGCCGGTGCAGTACACTCAGCAGGTTCTGGTCGACTGCTTGCTGCCCATTATTCGCGGCATGGACAAGTCGCAAATGGATGCCTACGGCAGTGTGCGCATCGACATCATCGTGAGCTGCATCCGCAACTCGTCCTCACCGCAGGTGCAGAACAAATTCTTGCTGCTGATTTCCGCGCTCGCGAGCATCTCGCCCGAGCTCGTGCTCAACAGCGTCATGCCGATCTTCACATTCATGGGCGCGAACACGGTCCGGCAGGACGACGAGTTCTCGGCGCATGTGATCCAGCAGACGATCTCGCAGGTCATCCCGGCGCTCGCGGCTTCCACCGGCACGGACACCGTCGAGAGCGGATTTGGCACGGTCGAGCTCTTGTTGAGCTTTGTCGACGCGTTCTCGCATGTGCCCTACCATCGCCGTGTCAAGCTCTTCACGACACTCGTCAAGACATTGGGCGGTTCGCGTGAGAGTCTGGCGGAAAGTCTCGCGGTGTTGCTGCGGCTGCTAGGAAAGCGCCACTACGACGCTGTCGCGAGAGGCAAAAGCGCGGACGCGGCAGGCTTGGTGGACTTTGTGGACGTGCTGCTGCGTGGATTCACGCTGCAAGAGCGGATTGAGACCCTGAGTCGGTACGTCGTGCTTGTGCGCGATATTCAGCCTGACGCCGCGAATGTGTTTACGAAGGATATCATCGGCTTTAACAAAGAGAAAGTGGGTGCTTTCAAGATTGATCTACTGTCATTCGGCCGCGTCACTGTCGTGAGCAGCATGCAGCGCGGCGGACAGGTCGCAGCAGCATTCGCATCAAGCGAATCAGCAAATGAGGTTCAGGCGGCGTTTGAGAGCGCCGTCGAAACGATGCTCGGCATAGTCGACACGTCCGCGGACGAACCGGCGTACCAGAACCAGGCGTATGACACACTTGACAGCATTGTCAACCTGCTGCCTGTCCAGGACTTTGTCACCGTGCTCGAGGGCCTCATCGCGCGCGACAACGACCCCGAGACGGTCCGCCGCGGGCTCGCAATCATCCGGAGCAAGATCGAGAACGACGTGCGCGCGGACGACACGATCGCGCGCAACTCCGTCCTTACTGTGCTCGTGCCCGCTGTCACAAACACACTGTTCGCGTCCGCGACCCGGGACGACGCCGTGCTCGCCAAGCTCGCCCTGCAGGCGCTCGAGGCCGCGTGCCGCAAGATCGGCGCGGTCGAGCCGGACGCGTTTGCGCGTGCGGACGTGCTCGATCTCGTGCTCGGCGAGAAGGGCGTGCAGAGCCAAGACGTCGAGGCGCGTGTCGCGGGTCTCGCGTGTTTGAGCGCGGTCGTGACGGCGGCCGGCGCAAGGATCATCGGAACCCTGCCGCGGATCATGGATATTGCGTTGGGTCTGCTCGAACAAGCTGTCGGGGACAAGAGCGATGACGACGCGGCCGTGGTTGTGATTGCCGACTTCATACTGCTGGACGCGCTCGTGAAGCGCATCCCCGGCTTCATGGGCAGGTACATGGAGAAGATATTCTCGCTCGTGTTTGCATCCGCCATGAGCAAGCATGCCGACGACGAGGACGAGCAGGAAGACCTGGAGGACGCGCGCTCGACGCTCGTGGAGACGGTCCTGGCCAAAATGCCGACACGGGAGCTCATCCGCGGCGTGAGCGTGAACTGGCGCGACGTGCTCGCGGCACGCGACGCGCGCGCGACCAAGCTCGCCCTGCGGACGATGGCTCAAATCATCGCCGCCGCGCCCCGCAAGGCGGTCGCGACGGAGGCCGGCAAGCTGTTTGACTTTGTTTTGCTCGCTTTCGACACGCGAAATGTGCTTGCGTCGGAAGATCACACGGACGATGATAATGACGCTGCCATCGCGTCTGCGGTCGAGAAAGAGACGATCGACATCGCGATGCAGGTCGTGCTGAAGCTGAATGACAAGGTCTTCCGGCCGTTGTTTGTGCGGACGGCGGCGTGGGCCAGCGATGTGAGCGTCAAGGCCGAAAAGCGGAATCGCGAGGTCGTCGCGTTCAAATTTTTCGAGCGACTGTTTGGCTCTTTGAAGGTAATTAAGTTTCGAATCATTTGTCGAATCATTTTGGTCACAATAGCTAACATTTTGAACCTAGTCAATCGTGACGAGCTACTACGGGTACATCCTTGAGCCGACTGTCGAGCTCCTGCAAGAGTTCATCGCCAGCGCGAAAAAGCAAAAGCAGAAGGGCAAGAAGGTCGACGAGGAGCTGTGGAAGGTGGTGATCGGAACACTGCGTGCGGCGTTCGCGAACGACCAGGAAGAGTTCTGGCAAGCGCCTGCGCGGTTTGACCTGATGTGCAAGCCGTTGATCGGACAGCTTGCATTGGGCAATGTTCTTGACTCTGTGGAGGAGGCGGCGGGTGCGGAGGACGAAGAAAACGACGACGAGGACATTGAAGACGGCAATGACGAAGCGGACGACAGTGCAGCCCGTGCGGGCAAGTCTACCGGCGGAATCCTGGCGCAGGCAATAGTCGCGTTCGCGGTGAGCTGCTCGTCCGAGGAGCACTACAAGGACATCAACAAGGAAGTCCTGCACCACATGCGCGACGTCGAGGGCGACGACAACGACAGCAACGCGGCCGAGGTCAAGATCGAGGCGATCAAGACGCTGCGCGCGATATACGAGCGCCTGGGCGAAGAGTGGCTGAGCATGCTGCCGCAGCTCGTGCCCGTCGTGGCCGAGTTGCTCGAGGACGAGAACGAGGACGTCGAGGAGACCGTCCGCAGAGACCTCGTGTCTGTCATCGAAGGCGTACTCGGGGAGAGTTTGGATAGGTACCTGAAGTAGAGAGAAGTGATTTGGTTTTGGTTAGCATTCAAAAAGTCTATTGTTTCTAGAAAAGCTGCATATAATACAATTCAAAACGAAATAGTGTAATCTACGGGTGATTGCTGCTTTTGGGAATGCAATGGCACACCTAATTTTGGAGAAGTTCGTGAGTGAACGATTATGCTCGTCTTCTCTCTATGTATTCTTCTGAAGCGCGTTCGCTGACAAGTTACCTCAATGCGACAACCCCATAGCTATATTACAAAAGATCACAGACTTTTCTAGTTTTTTCCCTATGCAATTTTCCATCGAGTCCACCCATAATGCAATTCAGGTGAAGCTCAAATTTTGAGCAAACGAGTCCCGTCCACCTCACGCCATGATCCAGTAACCATTCTCCTCGCGCTTGCCGTCTTCCTTTAAACGCATGTGGAGCTGTTCTATCTTTGCGGCTTTGCACCACGACTTGTCGCCGGCGGCATTCGCTTTGGTGATCAGGTATAGCTCGTCCAGCAACGCGGGCAAGAACGTACCCGGCCCTCGCACGCCAGGCGCGACGGCAGCGCGCTCGGCGGCGATGGTGTACAGGGCAATCGCGGCGAGTGTTGCGCGCAGCGGATTCGGCGCGTCGCCCCTGAGCGGCGCCGCGACGTGCGCAGCGATGAGCGTGCCGAGAACGCAGCCGCTCGCGGTGATGTCGGCCAGGTACTCGTGGCCGTTTCGGCAGACGTACACCTCCATGCCATTCGTGACAATGTCTTCCTTGCCGGTCAGAACAACAATGCACTTCTCCTGCAAGGCAAGCTTTCTGGCAACCTGGACTTTGTCTGCGAATGACGCAGACGACGTCGAGTCCACGCCACGCATTTTACCGGCGCCGTCGCCCGCGACGGCAAAGATCTCGCCCTCGTTACCCTTGATGACGGTGAAGTAAGACCGGTTGAGCAACGCTTTGACCGCGTTGCGCCGCAGGGTAGACGCGCCGGCGCCGACCGGGTCAAACACTATCGGCCTCGAGGCAGCGTTGTAGGCTGCGGTGGCGGGCAGGTATACGTCGTCGAGCACTTCGGTCGTTGCCGAGCCCATGTTCAGCAAGAGCGCGACAGGCGAGGGGATCGCGGCAAAGTTGGCAAACTCGGGCGTGTTTTCGGACATGACTGGGCTCGCACCGGCCGCGATGGCGGCGTTGGCCGCGAAGTTGGTCGCGACACGGTTGATGAGGTTGTGCACGAGTGGCGTCGAGCTGCGCACTTGGCCGACGTGGTCTGCTAGCATTTTCGCGATAGAGTCCGGCGTCGCGGTTGGGTAGTAGGCCATATCGAACGCAAGCTTACCCCAGGCCGGCGGGTAGCGAACTAGTGCGCGCAACTCCCTTGCTGTCTCCTCGGGATCGTCCGCTGCAACGAGCGCGGACACAACCGCGATGCCGTCGAGCGACCGCGTCTTGAGGTATTGCAGCGTGACGGCGGTCTTGTGCACGACGTTCCGCGCGGTGAGTAGGTTCACGGAGCCGATGGCCACGGCGGGCACGTAGCGGTTGACGGTCGCCAGCGCGGCGAGCACGTCGCGAAGACCCTGGAGGCCAATTGGCGGCCTCTTCGGAGTCTTCGTGGTCGTGTCGTAGGTCGTGCCGATGCCGACGTAGTCCACGCCGGCCTCAGCCGCGAGAAGGGCCTCCTCCGGCGTGCTCACGCTCAGCCCGACAATCTTCTTCGGGCCGAGCAGGCGCTTGGCCGTGGCGACGTCGATGTCGTCCTGGCCGATGTGGACGCCGTCCGCGTCGACCGCGAGCGCGACGTCCACGCGGTCGTTGATGAGGAGCGGCACGCCGGCCTTGCGGGTGAGCTCGAGGATGCGCCTCGCCTGCGCGATGAAGTCGCCCGTCTCGGCGTCCTTCTCGCGCAGCTGGACGAGGGTGACGCCGCCCCTGAGCGCGGCTGCGACCTGCTGCTCGAGGGTGCGGCCGGCGGGGACGAGGTACGGGTCGGTCACGAGGTAGACGGAGTACCGGTGGAGCAGGGTGCTTCCTAGCGGAAGGGAACTCCAACTGTCATGGCGACGGGTTTCTTCCGTGATCTGCTCGATCTTCTCGACGACGGAGAGACCATTCTGCCCCGACCGGGCAGAGCTGGCCGATGTGCTCATTGCGTCTGTTGATTGTTGAGGAAGTGATATGGCAAGCGAAGTAACAAACGAATTTGGAGTGGACCCGGGCTTGCGATCTTTCCTCAGGTATCTTAAGTGTCGCTATTCCAGCAAACAATAAGAAAACCTGCAAGAAAGAACACTAAAGAAAGAGAGGAGAAGGGAAGGAGAGACTCCGTGCGCGAGTGGAGCGCCAGTTCTTCCTGTATCTTCATGACCTTGCTCCTATGCTACAAGCTACACAATGCTCCTTCGCCATTAGCCGCTCTTCCCCATAGAGGCTCAATTGAACCCGTAGAGCGACATGCCTCCGGTCTGTACCCCGTGAGCATCCTGGCCGCTCTCGTCCTGCCCTACTCTCGTTCCACTGGCGTATCAGGCAAATGCTTGGCTTCGCACGCCACCACTTGTCATGAGTCACGTTTTTCTGCATATAGGCGATGCATAAGTTCACGACTTGGGTGCTTCACTGCCATTCTGATGTCTTTCTCCGTCTCTACAAAATCTCGGTCTTTTAACACGTATATCCTTCTAGTTGCTGCGCTGTCCTTGTGCCTTAATAGGTGGTCGCGAGCACAAGTCCTAAACTTACTGTGATTAACACACTGGCTACCTGCAAATCACATTCATTTGACAACATAAAAGTCTTGTATTGTCTAGTAAGTCATCTGCTCAACAACTCTTGCAGTAGTTCCTGCAAACCCAACACTGTTTGTCTCCTTAGTCCTGTATAACCCAGATAGCCCGAAATAACTCCAGATAGCCCCAGATAAGCCTCCCCCTAATCTGACATCCAATATGCATCCTGAGCTCAAAATGTCGTTGAACATATAGCAGGCTTATATATAATGCCTTGTTATATTGTGGCGATGCAGTAATTCATAGCCATAGCCTCGGGATATTGATATCAGCTCGGTGTGGCCCCGTTTGTACTCGTTTGCCATAGAACAAAGTAGCTGTTAATCAGCGCAAAGGCAAAGAATTTTAGACCATCCAGCGTAAGGCCGCTTGAGAATATCGCCATGGCTGCGACCATGTATGGACCCGCCACAACTGCAACCGCAACTCCAGTCGGAACAGCCTTCCTGACTTGCCTAAACTGACAGTCCAGTCGATTCCCATCACCGTCCTTCAAGCCTATTCTTGTCGTATTTGGAATATTCAAACTCCGAACTCCATCTTTGTCGCCGGTCGTCTTGATTCCCTTTGGTTTCGTTACGAGATATATCAGGCCGCAAAAAGTTAGCGTCAGAACTATAATGCTGATCTCCTTAGTTTTGTCGTTGCCGCAGTCCGCCATGTTCTCTATTCCAGTGTGGTCCATTTGTTGTGCTTCAATGTCCGCTACTATATTATGTAACTGGTCGGAGAAGTCTGATCTAGACCGCTAATATCAGTATACAGCATGGACGAGCAACTAATACTTTGAGATAATCTGACGATGCTTACTACTGATGGAACAGATGGACTGAGCTCTGTTGGCCGAGCGAATTGGTCTCTAAATAGGGAGAAATGAGTGCGCAGAGCAGATGTGCCTTTCTAATAATATTGCTAAAGTCTTAACAAAGTGCCTCGTTCAGGATTGTGCATGAGGTCTCCGATTTTTGCGGGATTTAGATGCCATGCATCATCTCTACATCTGAAACCCTCGCACCACTAGTCCCTTATTCTTACCACACTTGCCGTTTCAGGAAGGTTGTCAATCGCAATCCACCCCACCACCACCTCCGCCATCGCCATGTACCGCACGGCGCAGGCACGTCCTGTCGACCTTGCGCGTGCGGCCCTGCTTGTTATTGACATGCAGGAGCAGTTCCGCCACACGGCCGGCCCCATTCTGCCCGTCGTCTCCGCGCTGTAAAGCCCACACTGCATGTTTCTTTGGTTGCAGTTGATCCGCTCATACTTCGGTTGCTGATGCTCAATGATCTGTCTACCCTAGCATCCGCGAGTTTCTAGCCCACGGCAGGCCCGTCGTTCTCACACAGCACGGCCACGTCATAGAGTCGGACACGTCCATGCTGGTGCAGTGGTGGGGCAAGTCCGGTTCCATCGCGCGATACTCGCGCCAGTGGGAGCTCATGCCGGAGCTGCTCGCCTCGGTCGACAAGAACGACAAAAACCTGCACGTCATCACCGACAAGGACCGCTACGACGCGTTCGTCCACACGTCTCTCGACGCGATCCTGCGCGCGAACGCGGTCGCGGCCGTCGTCGTCACCGGCACGCTCACAAACATGTGCTGCGAAACCACGGCGCGGTCGGCGTTCAGCAGGGACTACTACGTCTATTTTCCCGCCGACGCGAATGCCACGGACACTAAGGAGCACCAGCAGGCCACGCTCGAAAACCTCAGTCTCGCGTTTGCGCAGATCACGTCCTCCGACGCGCTGCATGAAGCCCTTGGCCGTCTGCCTGCGGCTCCTACCCAGAAAAACTAGGCGCGAATTGCAATAATTGTAAAACGTGAATATTATTTATATCAATGACGCTATTTTAGTTTATGAATACAGTCGAAAACAAGTCAAAATTAAAACTCCCCCGGTATGGTAGTACTATTTACTCGCGCCGGCGTTGGCGGATTCGACTTTGTCGATGACGCGTCCGTAGGTTTTAGTTCCTGCAGTTCAATCTCCTCCGGCGTGGTCGAGTTGTTGCCGTACTTTGCAGAGATTCCTGCTGCAGCAACAGGCCGGGGCGGCGGCACTTCGAGATACTCCCGCAACCACTCCCGTCCCGCCTGCGTTGCCTGGTTGACCGCGGCATTGCTCACGGACGCGATCGGCCCCAGCAGGTTCAGCGTGTAGGCAGCGTAGAGCAGGCCCAGGGTCAGCGCGAGTGTCGTGAAGTACAGCGGACTCTTGATGACCGCAATCAGCTCGTTCCATCCGAGCGCGAGCATGATCATGTAGAAATACAGCGGCACCTGCTTTATGCTCTGCACCGTGCTGCGCTTGGCGTCCACAAACATGGCGTCCGCGGCCCGTCGCACGCTCGTCTCGACCTGCAGCACCTGAGCTTCCGAAAGTAGCACGCCGAACCGCTGGACGTCAACAAGATGCTCGCGCTCGAGCGCGTCCTGAACGTCATCGTCCGGCAAAACCGACTGACCGTCCGACAGCTTCGCCCGGCTCAGGAGCGGAACGAGTGACAGCGTGCCCTGCAGCGCGTCCGAGTACTGCTCGTCGATCTTATCCGACGGCTTCCACACCCGCGGCACACCCTTCTCGTCGTACCGGAACCGCTCTTCAAACTGCTCCTTCAGCCGCGCGATAACCGCGTCGACCTTGCCGATCTCGTGGATCTGCTTGTGGAACTCCTTCCAGGCCTCCGCGCGCACCTGTCGGATTTCGGCAGCCACCTCGGCCGCGGTTCCACCGAGTCCGAGGTCGTGTGACTCGCCGCTGCTATCGGCAAACGGCTTCAGCGACTCGGCGAGAGTCTCTTTGAACGCGCCAACAGCAGTGTCCCATACGTCTTGCTTGGGGTTTCTGAATATCGTTGAGAACCGGTCCTCAATCTCGGCGCCGATCCGTCGCGCAAGCCTCGCGACCACCTTCTTTGACTCGGCTTCGCGCAGTCGCGTGACGGCCTCATCGATCTGAGAATCGACCTCTGTCGACTCGGCGGCAAACTTCTTCTCCGTCGCGCCTTGCACGCTGGCGCCCGCCGCGGCGTCAGCAAAATACGAGGTCGCGGCTGCTCTGGCGACCGTGACGGCGTTCAGGAAATTGTATCCCTGCCGCGCAAGTTCCAGATCCGCTGCGGCCTTGAACTTTGCTAAGGCGGTCTTGCGGGCGAGTCCGATCTGCAGCGCGCAAATCTGGGATATCCGCTCCGTCATCTTCGCCGAGAGCTCGACCTTCTTCGCCTCGTACACGGCCGGCGAGTACCGCCGCGCGTCCTCGTCGTACGCAGACAACGCCGTCGCGAGGGCGTCAGCCAGCAGTTTCCCGCTGCCATTGACAAGCTCGGTCGCGGCCACGTCGTCGAGAGGCGTGACCGCCTCGTCAAACCCGGCCCACGCCTGCGCGGCGATTTCTTCGCACCGGAACCGGGCCACGAGGATCTGCTGCGTCGGCAAGTCGAGGTCTTTGTTTTGCTCGATCTGGCTCCAGACATTGGACGCGTACAGCGACCAGCCGTCCGCGGGCACGTTGCGATGATAGCCCTTTTCGAAGAGGTATGCATAGTTGGGGTCCAAGGTGGTGGGGGCGAGTGCGGCATCAAAGCGTCTGCCGAGGGTGGCGACGCCCGCTGCGAACTTGTCGGGCTGCAGGATCTTGTGGGGCAGGGCCGTGAACTGGAGAGTGAAGAAATCCGTGATCTTGGAGTCATTCAGGTGCGGCGGTTTAATGATAGACTCCCAGATGCGCTGGAGGTCGGCCTTGAGCGTGTTTGCGAGATTCTCGAGCGGCGTGATGCCGATGTGGTCGCGGATCACAAACAGCAGCAGGGTCTTGTTTGGCTGGCTGAACAGGCTGAGGTTGACCTCGAACACGGTCTTGAGCAGGCCCATGTTCGCGCCCTGGTACAGGCCGACCTGGTGTTCCCAGATGTTGACGATGAGAACCTCGGACGTCGAGAGCGCGAACAGGGCGGCCTTGCGCTCAAAGTCCTGGTCCTCGCCGCGTTCGCGTCCGTCCGTGCCCTCGACGTCGAGAATGAGGATCTTGTCCTGTTTCGCGCGCGCCATCCATATTCCTGAGCAAGGGAGTTAGTACCCCGCCGGTGGAGAAAGTAGAGCCACGCAGACGGCACATACCCTTGGTTGTCTGTTTCCGGGAGGCCTCGCTCATGACGTCGAACCGTGTGCCGAACAGCGCATTGAGCAGCGTGCTTTTGCCGGTAGACTGGCTGCCAAACACGGAGATGAGGTGGTAGTTCAGACCCGCATGCAGCAGTCCGACCTCTCCGAGGAAATTGTTCACGTCGGGTCTGTTGAGCGGTTAGCTTGTGATCTCAATTGTATGGATCAGCTCTTCTAGCACATGTGTGGCTGGACGACGTACGAGAACTCTTTGGCCTCGTTGATCAGCTGCACCTGGATCGAGGGCTGGACCAGCGGCTCCGTTCCGGCGCCGCCGTCAGTTGACTCGGCCGATCCGTGCAGGGAAGCCATTTGCGGGATGTGTTGTTGGTGGTTGTTGGTGTGGGATTTGGATGTTTACTTGCTGGCCGAGGCCGGCGTATCCAGGACAACACCCGGTTTTTTGACGGATATGCGCCGGACTTTAACTACTCCACCATCACGGGGCATCTTGACGAGGCACCACGCGACACAAATAGCACAATGGCTGAACAGGAAGAGGTAGGCAATGACGACGGACGTGGAATGCAGAGGTCATAGACTGACGGGCACGACATAGACGTTCATCGACGACACCGAAAGTCTGACGCTGCGACGGCAGAACTCGGCCGTCTTGACCGACAACAACGAGATTATCGACATTAGGTGTGCAGCAGTCCTTGTGTTCTTGGGTTGTTTATCTGCAATGCTAACTGACGGCGAACAGAGGTATTGCATGGCGAGACGGTATGGCGGAGAGCTGATGTTGACGGCTTTGTGTTTGCAGGCTTCCAACGCACATACGAGGGCGCGTATTTGAGGACATATCTTCTTGAAGTCACACTCGGTACGGCTGTAGTTCATATTCATGGTTTAGCTATGTGGAAAAGGCATTTGGCAGCTGACAAAAGCACACTGCACTCGATAGCACTCTCGCTTCTCCGGATCTTTGACATTGAATTCTACCCCATCGCCGGCGTTTTCGTCATTATCGGTAAGCTTCACTCGTGGGCCGATAGTGAACAGAAGACAGTGAACAGCAACACTAACACTACTCTCACTCACTCGGGCAGGCTTTCTGTTTATGGTCATCGCAATTCGCAGACGGCTCATGGCGAACGAGTTCTTCATCAGCAACCGGCCCGCGCGATACTTCCTCACGAGCGGCACGCCCGTGCTCATCATGTCGACCCTCAGCATCATCGGCTACGCGGCCATCATCCCAGAGATCTTCAGACTGAAGTAGAGTTGCATTCACACGTTGCCGTGTTTCGTTGGTTTCGTTTGGTGTTTGGATTATTCGGGGGATATTTTTAATCAATTCGTTGGAGGGGGACACTAAAATAATAATGATACACATTTCACCAAAGCAGTTTAACAAACAAAAAGTAGGACAAATAACCGTAGAACGCCGGCCGCAACCCGTCACAATAATGTTACACGATTCCATTCACATCTGGCGCGCGAACGCACTCTCAAACATCTCCCGCATGCGGAAGAAATGGTGCTTCATCCTCACCGGCATGGCCACCCTGCGCTCGAGCGGCACGACAAAGCTCTTGTGCACGCCCTCCATGACGCTCTCGACCTCCTCGTCAGAGTCGACGGGCCCGTTGTTGAGCTCCATGTCCTCCGCCAGCTGGGCGGATGATGTCAGCGCCGCCTGCTTCATCTGGTTCTTCTTCTGGTAGGCCGCGAGTAGGACGTCGTACGGCTGCGAACGACCCGGCACGTTGCGCTTGGCGCCCATGGAGTGCGACTTGCAGGTCAAGGACCGGGCACAGTAGCCGCCGTTCGGCAGCTCCACGCCGCACTGTCTCTCGACATTGACGGGGCCCTTTGGCTTCGGCGCGGCCTTTGGCGGCTGCTTCTTCTTTGTCTTTTTCGGCGGCGGACCGAGGGGCTTGCCGTCTTCGCCGAGAGCGGCAGCGGCGGCCGCCGCCGCCGCGTCGGCCTTGCGCTTCTTCGTGGGCGTCTTCTTGTCGGTGTCGTCCTTGTCTTTATCCTTGTCCTTCTTGCTGTTCTTTGTGGGCTTGTCGCCTTTGCCGCTGTTGTTTCCGCCGCTACCGCCGCCATTGCCGCCATTGCCATCGTCACCACCACCGGCGCCGCCGGCAAGACCATCACCGCCGCCAGAGTTGCCGCTATTTCTGCCGGGGCCCGATCCACCGGCTCTCGAGCCGGTGCCGCTGCCACCGCCGCCACCGCCGCCGCCGGCCCCAGTCGATGCGTCGCCGGCTGCCAATGCGACGGGGTCCCTGCCGCCCCGCGTGTCCGCGAGCGCGTCAGTCGGCGCACAGAGGGCCTGCGCGGCGGCCTCGGCCTTCTTCTGCTTGAGGCAGAGCGGGATGTGGGGCAGGAGCGCGTGCGGGAAGAACGGCTTGCCGCAGGATATGCATATGCCGTACTCGAGCCTGTCGGAGAGCGGGTTGGTGGAGGACAGGGCCGCGCGGTCCTTCGGATCCAGCAGCGGCGCGGGCGAGTCCGCGTCGTAGTCGAGCGAGGCGCTGTCGGTGGGCGTGGACGGGGCGTTGTCGGACGAGGGCGACGAGGACGAGCGCGCGGAGGAGGACGAGGACGAGCCTGTGCCGGCGGAGGAGGAGGACACGGCGAGCAGGCGCGCGTACTCCTGCCAGCTCGGGTCGTTTTTAGCCGACGGCGACGAGGCCGCCGCCGCCGCCGCAGCAGCAGCAGCAGCGACCGCCGCCAGCGGCTCTGGCGTGCCGGTGCCGCGCATTGTCGATATGGGCGAGTGCGTGAACGCGGAGGAGCCGGTGTCGAGTCGGGGTGTTTGTTGTCAAGAAGCGATATCGGGCGAGGCTGCACTGCCACGGGCGTGCGCCACAGCGGCGGGCGGGCGTTACGCGGATCGAGACGTGGCCTTTCAGCGCAGAGCACAAGCAGACGAGCAGCAGAGCAGCAGCAGCAGCAGCAGGAGTCGAGCAGTGCAGAGCCGGGCAGGGAGCACGAAGACGAAGAAGGGCTGCAGGCAGGCGGCAGGCGGAAACAGGCAGGATGTAAACAAAGGCCGCCGTCCGGAAAGGGCAAGAATCTCGAGCAAAAGCAGGAAAAAAAAAGGGATCGAAGGGCGAGGAAAAGTTGCCCGAAGCGGGAAAGTTGTGGCACAAGTGAAACGCGGTTGTGCAGTTGTGCCACAACGCCGCCAAATCCGCGCCACTTCCGCCGCTATCTAACTCCAACCGCCTCTCTCTTCTCTTCCTCTTCCTCTTCCCCTTCCTCTTTCCCTCTTCCCCGTCCCCGTCCTCGTCCTCGACTCCCCGCCAGCTCGCTGCGTTCATGAAGCTCGCTGCGTCTATGAAGCGTTCTGTTCCGTCGCCGCTGTCTGATACCGTCGTGGATCGTTCTCGCCAACCCCGTGCGCCCTCTATAGCCGCCACAGCCGCCATAGCCCTCTTCTAAAGCAATCACCATGTCCATCAACATCTGCCGCGACAACCAGGACCCGTTCTACCGCTACAAAATGCCCCCGATCGTGTCCAAGATCGAGGGCCGCGGCAACGGCATCAAGACCGCCGTCGTCAACAACGCCGACGTCGCCCGCGCGCTCGCCAGACCGCCCATGTACGTCACCAAGTTCTTCGGCCTCGAGCTCGGCGCGCAGACCTCCGTCAACGAGGCCAGCGACAGGTACATGGTCAACGGCGCACACGAGTCCGCCCGCCTCCAGGACCTGCTCGACGTCTTCATCCAGAAGTTTGTGCTCTGCAAGGAGTGCCGCAACCCCGAGACCGACATCGTCATCACCAAGGACCAGATGCTCTACCGCGACTGCAAGGCCTGCGGCAAGCGCTCGCCCATCGACATCTCCCACAAGCTCGCCGGCGTCATCCTCAAGAACCCGCCCGGCTCGTCCGGCCCCGGCGGCTCCGGCAAGAAGGCCGGCAAGAAGTCCAAGAAGGACCGCCGCGCCGAGAAGGCCGCCGGCAAGGCCAAGGAGAGCGACGGCTCCGACGACGGCTCCGACGACGAGCTCACCCGCCGCATCGCCGCCGAGGCCTCCGCGCTGCCGCCCCCCGTCATCTCCTCCTCCTCCTCCGCCGGCAACGGCACCGCCAACGGCGGCGGCGCCGGCGGCGACGACGACGACGATGAGGACGACGACGACGACGACTGGGCCGCGGACACCTCCGAGGAGGCGGTCCGTGCCCGTGTCAAGGAGCTCGAAGGCCAGGTCGGCGCGTTCGTCCTCGGCGACGACGACGACGCCTCGCCGAACGACCTCTACTCCCAGCTCGGCCACTGGATGCTCGAGCAGCCCGCCAACGCAAAGCCCGACAACGTCGCCGTGTTCAAGAAGATCAAGGAGCTCGGCATCGAGAACAAGCACCGCACGCTGCAGGTCCTCGCCCAGACACTCTTTGACGACGCCATTCTCAAGCAGATCCCCGAGCGCGCGCCGCTGCTCAAGAAGCTCATGCAGGGTGACAACCACGAGAAGGCCTTCCTCGGCGGCACCGAGCGTTTCCTCGGCCTCGAGCACCCCGAGCTCATCGCGTCCGTCCCCAAGATCCTCCACAAGTACTACGAGAACGACATCGTCTCGGAAGAGGCCATGCTCAAGTGGGGCTCGAAGGTGTCCAAGAAGTACGTCGACAAGGACACTTCAAAGAAGGTCCGCAAGGCCGCCCAGCCCTTCTTGACCTGGCTCGAGCAGGCCGAGGAGGACGAGGATGATGATGATGACGATGACGAGTAGAGTAGTGTGTCACCTTTTTGGTGTGTAGTTTTTCGTTTTCTTAGTACATAAAAAGTTGTGATTTGGTTTTTGTCAAATTGATTATTTATGCATATCATAAGAACGAATGCCGTAAATTTTTTTGTTCTTTCTTCATCGGGGTCACCTCCCTCTTCGCCTCTTCTCGCGCTCTGCCTGCGCCCGCCATTTACTCTCAATCTCCTTGTGCATCCGGCGTGCCTCCTCCGTCTTCCACTCGGCGCTCTGCACGTCCACCGGCACGCCGTCGCGCTGCTGCGGCCGCGCGTAGATCAGCGACGACGGCGACGCGGACGCGTGTTCGCGCAGGACCTGCTGCAGGCGACGGTCGACGTCTTGCTTTATTGTTGCAGCTGCCGCCGCCGCCGTAGATGACGACGACGAGGACTGGCGTGGCGCGCGTCTCGACTGCGCCCGTGCTGGCGGCGGACGCCGGGGATCGACGGCGACCTCAAACAGCTTGCCTTGCGCTACGGACTGCCGTTGCTCCTCGAGCGACGGCAGCCGGGCCGCCTCTTCTTGCTCACCCTGATCTTCTTCGTCGTTGCCGTCGTCGTCGCCGCCGCCGCCCTTGTCATTCTCATTGCCGCTGCGCAATCGTGACTGTTCCTGTAGTTCTCGCGACTCGTGTTCGTCGCCGTTGACTGGCTCGCCGTCCTCTCCCACCAGCGCCTTTCGCCTCCGCAGCTCGTTCTCGACGTATGCAGCCCTGTCCAGACCTTTGTCAGTAAAAAAACAAAACAAAACACAAAGATCGTCGTGTCGACGCACATTATCTTCTCCGCAGATGATCCACCGCTTTCGTGCGGGAGCGCACGTATGCCCGGCTTTGCGGGCTTCCTCTTCCGCACCGCGCTCGCCGCGGCCGGCGACGGCGCGGCGACTTTTCTCTCGCCGGTCAGCAGCGAGCTGGACTCGATGCCGCCGCCGCCGTGCCTGTGTCGGCGGAGTACTGACGAGCTCGCGCCGGCGCCGGCGCCGAGGCGACCTCGACGGATCACTGGCGTCACGGCGTCCTCGCTGTCATTTCCTGCGACCGCCGCTGCTGTTTCTGCAGGAGGACTTGACGGTGATGGCACCAGTCGCTGTCTTTTATGCGCCCGGTGTGTGGTGAGCACTGTGTTGCGGTCTGTCGACTGCATCGCTGGCTACTGACCATCACGACGTGTCGCCGAGGAGTGTGTTGGGAGGTTGGTTTATTTACAATTTCCTAGTTGATCCATCTCCATGAGACATCCACCATCCTACTCCTCGCTCCCTCCGACCATCACGTTCGACGCCTCCGGCAGGACCAACACCGACTCCGCGTTGTTCACGTACTCGACCTCGGCCGAGATCCGCTCGAACTCGCCCCTGCTCGGCCGCACCTCGACCGTCGGCAGCAGCAGGTTGCCCTTCCGCAGCGGCAGCAGCAGCACGGCCAGCTCGACCGCGCGCTCGCTTACGGCGAAGTGGCCCTTGCGCCGGCCCGACACGAGCCACGTGTCCGGGTTCGCGACGATCTCGTACGCAAACTCGATCGGGCTCGTCCCGGTCGCGTTCCCGGTCGCGGGCGCGGCGAACGGGTCCGGCGCGTCCTCGCTCGCCGGCGGCGACCAGTACCGCGAGGACGTCAGTCGGACCGTCACGGGGATGGGCTGGCCGATGTAAAACACCCTGTCCGAAAACGCGTGTGCCTGTATCTCTGCCATGCGGTCCTCCTTCCCGCCGTCGTCGACGGCTCCAGACGGCGCGTACCGCAATTCCAACGTAAACAGAACCTGCACCGTCGGAACCTCGACCGGAATAAGCAGCTCCTTTGTCAACTTTTCCAAATTCTCTTCCAAGTCGAGATTAATATCCTGCCAAATAAATAAACCATGTCAGCTATTGTCGTTCTCTAAGTTCACGACGACAAGACTCACATCCGCGTAAAAGTCGCACAGAAACACATCTAGGAGCTCCCTCTTGCCGCCGCCATCCTCCGCGACCGTCGCCAGCACGGTCTCCCATTCGTCTCGGACGTACTCGCCCAGACTTATGCGGTCCAAGAACCCGTACATGGCCAGGTCGCACCGCAGCAGGCTCTGCGCGAGACTCTCAACCATCACGGCGTATTGCAGCAGCGTGCCGCCGGCGTAGTCTTCCAATTTCGAGAAAACCCGCCGCGAGACCGTGTCCCGGAGCTCGTCTTCAAGTCGTCTGTATCGTATCCTGAGCGACAACGGAGTCCTCCTGATCGTCTTTGTCGTCTTCGTCCCGGCAGCATCACCGACTCGCCTCGTAACCTTGTACGCATACGTGACCGCCTGCTTTGGAAACGCGAGATATGCCTTGTCTGTCCCGCGTCCGCTGGCAACCTCGAATTCGTCTGTGCCTGTCAACTCGCCCGCCAAGATCCGCAACGGCGTCATCGTGCCCACGCACGACACCGAAAACTTTGAAAACAGCGCGCTCGTCTTGAATATGTCCTGCACGTTCACGGCGACGGACAGCGATATCGACACCTGCCGCAGCACCGACAGTGAGTAGTACTCGCCCGTCGCGGTCTTGAACTCGACGAATATGCGAACCTCTATCGTCTTTGGAGCTGACGACGACGCCGCCGCCGTCTTGGATTCTTTATCGCTGACCTCGGAGGCGTACGGAACGCTCATCCGCACAACCGACTCCCGCCCGACCGGTCCAAATTCCACCTGGGCGGCGGCCGCTCCAGCCACGAGATCTAATGGCTCCTCGTGTTTATCGGGCGCCTCGTCCGCGCCCGTCATCGTCGCGCTCACGCGCGCCATGTCCAACGTCAACCCGCTCGTTGCGCTCCGAGCCGTGACCTTGGCGGAGCTGATCTCGTTCCATGCCGTGTGCACTTCGATGATCACGGTCTTCGCGTCGTCCAGCCGCATGACCCTCGGCGTCGACAACTTCACGTCCAGGTTCCCCGGCTGCTGATAAAACACCATATTCGCTTCCTGCACCTGCTTCTGGTCTTCGTTGCCGCTCCCGCCACGGCGGAATTCCTCGGTCAGGACCAGTCTGCCGATCTTGAACTCCACATTGTCAACGTAGTACGTCCCAGGCACGTTGTGCGTGCTCCGCAGGACTACCGTGTTTCTTCCCGGCGCCAGCTTGACAACGTCGGACCGGAAAAGCACACTGTGCTTCATGCCGTTGGGCTCGACGAGCCGCACGGTGATGCTGTTCACGGTCCATTCCACGTCAAAGTGGTTGTACACCTCCGCGGAAAGATAAAAACTGTCGTCCCTTGTCTTTGACACGGATATGCCGCGCGAAACAACCGTCATGAATAACGGTGCCAGAGCAAAGCTCGCGTCGGACTCGAGCTCGCCGCAAACAGTTAGCACCCGTCTGCATATATCTGACAGGTGCGCTGAACTGATGTGGTTGCCACGATTGCTTAACAGTTGCAGGTAAATCTTCAAGTACTCCTCTCGCCGTCCGAGATGGTATAAGCAATCGCCGTGAATCAAGAATAAACGCGTTGAGATGACGTCCCAACCTTGATTCGCGTACAATTGTGGCAGCGACGCTAGCAGCGTTACGGCTTCGTCGTAGGCATGCTGCTTATATTTTATGATCGCCATCTGCGCCCGTAGCTTGTCAACAGACCTCGTGCGATCCGCTGACTCGTAATACGACTTGACAGAGTCCGTGATGTCGACGTATGCGTTCATAAATGCGGTCTCGTCCGACAGCAAATTCCGCAGTTTTGAATTCAAATACTTTTCCAAATTTGCCCCCGTGCTTTCCTCGTCTTCATGCAAGCGCGGACCGTCGTCAAGCGCGACATCATCAAGTCCGCCGCCGTCAATGTGCCAGCCCTTGCGAGACGCGAGCTCCTCCATGGCACTCCGTCCAAGTAGCATTATCTCGGCGCGCCCTTCCGCGACATCGCGCGTACCTCCTCCTTGTATCACCGGCGGCTGCACTTGCGTGGCGTCGAGAATCTCCTGCACGACGGTGTACACCCAATTCGCCACAAGAAATCTATTCAGCCCGTTCGCTAGAAGCATCTTGCTTGTTTCCGACGCGAAGTTTCGTGTCCGGAACAAGAGCTGCGAGATGCGCACCGCAGCGACCGATGGCGACGTGGCATTCGAGACAAGCAGCAGAAGCAGCGAGGCCTGGCGGGAAAAGAGATAACAGCGAAAATCAAACAACGATATCTGGTTAGACAGGATCTGATGCCGGACGTTTGCGTCCTTTTCTTGGCCAAGTAGCGGCTTCGCAGGTCCAGGACGGAAGCCGACATTTTGAAAGAAATTGACCGTGTTGTCTGCTTCCCATTAGACAAGGCGCCTAGTTCGGGCAAAGTGATGAAACATACCTCGCATGAGCTGCATGAAAGTCTCGTCGAGACCATCATACTGCAATAACGCGTCTTCGAGCAAACTGACACTCTCAAAAGATAGTGCTAACCCTTCCTATTTAACAAATTAGCACCTGGCGAAAAAAAAATTAGCAAATGCGGTTGGTAATGACCTTCATCACGAAAAATGTCGAAAAATTCCAGCCCGGGACACTCCGCTGCGCTTCGAGCTTGTCTGCCTCTTCTTCGTACATGCGCACTCTCTGCGCAAACGCATCGAGCACGCCGTCTTTGATCCGCGAAATCGCGTCGGTCCACACCTTTGCTTCCTCTGCTGGATCCAGGCCATCCTTGATAAGCACGCACCGGTCCTCCTTCGATGAAGTGTTGAAGTCGGCTCGTATCTTGTCAAACACGCCTGTCCGCAGACGCAGGGCGGCCGAGGCTGCCGTGCCAGTTGCGCTGGAACTGGCTCCTTCGGGAACGTAGTAGAATATAAGCCACTCCGTCGAATCACGCTGCGTGGACGCGAGCGCGGTCGTGAACCATTCTCGTATCATTCGCCGCACACTGGCCCGGTAAGTGTCATTGTCGTCGCACCGCACGAGTAGAATCTTCATGTACGGCGTGTCCAGCAGTCCCGGGATCTGATGTTGCTGTGGCCTCCGGGGTGCAGCCACCGCCGCGGCTGCCGCTGCGTCCGTCGCCGTCGCTTCCTCGTACAGGTTCACATGCAGCTGTGGGATCGAGCGGACTGGCCGCGGCGGCGAGCTCCAATGCAGGTTCCGGAGCGGCAGCCGCGACTGAATGTCCGCAATGACCTTCGGATACACGCCGAACGGGTCATAGTACGCGATTGAGACGGACCGGGACGCGCTCATTGATGATTTGTCTGTGTCGTTTCGGGGAAGACGTAAACATGGGGTGTCTCGAGATTTGGTGGACAAATATGATAGCGCCGCACGGATTAATGATGTCCCAATTGGCAACTATCTAGAGCCAACTTACTAAGTAGTTTTCGGTTTCTATTGTGCATATACAGAGTATCGCATGCGGCCAAACAGTGGAAGTATTAATGAAGGGCCCTACAGTTCAATCATTCTCTTTCCGTCATTTCATTCGCGGTCATAATAACTACATGGGCTCATCTTCCAACTTGTCCAGGTCAACAAAGCACTGCACCCTCTCTCGTCCCTCCCTGCCCTTCTTCTCGACTTCCGGCGACCACAGTCCGCATTTCTCGAGCACCTCCCGCGGCGGCATCGTCTTACGGCCAAGCTTGACCACGTACTTTGTCACTGACACTGCGTGGAGCTTGCTGTTCTCGGGGTTCTCGAAGCGGCTCACGACATACAGCCACTTGTCGTCCCACCCGATAATGCGTGACCGGATGTGATATAGCGCATATGGCTTGATCTCGCGTCGGTAAACTGACGCGACCGCGCCAAGGGGCACGTACAACCAGACGCCTTCCTTCTTGCGCGTATCAAGAACGACCTTGCGAAAGACATCCACCATGAGATCCGCCCGGGCATTGTCCAGGTCGCTGAAGTACGTCGAGTTGGACTTGTGGCCGTTAATGTCACACTCCGCGGCAGGCGACCTGTCAGTCCACACCTTTGTGCGAAACACGTCTTCTGATCCCGCGACAGTAGCGTTCTTGTTAAGCCATAGATAGCGGATAAAAGTCTTGTAGAATCTAAAATGCCTGGTCGCCCATTAGATTTGTCAAAAAGGGAGGGGGGAATAAACCCAGAGACAAGGAGCAATTACCATGCTAGAGGGACACTCTTCAAGTTGAACACCCAATACGCGATCGACAGAACCGTGAAGATGGTTGACAAGCGCCACATATCTCTCGCGATGTACAGCAGCCACCAACATACAATAATGCCAGAACAGCCTTTAGCAATATAACAGGAGAAAGAGATGGAACAGAAGCAACAAGCCCAGCTGATTATAATATCCCAAGTCGGACTTGTCTCGCGAGATCTTTAACACCAAACCTCGGCTGCAGGCCGCAGATCCGTCCAAATTCATCGGCAGATGCGCAGGGGAAAAACTCAGCAGCAGAACTCTATTGTGGCGCTCCAGCATGTGAACGGCACGTGACACGAACAGCGATTGGTAAACATGCACGGCCGGCCCTCTCTTCATTCTTGCAAAACAGCGTACTCAGCTCAGGTATATCTTCAGGTACTCTATAACCAATCGCGGAAAATAAAGAAGAAGAGTGTCGACATGACGTCCCAGTCGTGAGTGGTGTACCAATGCGGCCGCGACCCCAGTAGCGTCACAGCTTCATCGCAGGCCGATTATATTTTGTGACCGTCATCTGTGCCCGTAGCTTGCCAAAAGACCTCGTGAAATTCGCTGACTCAGTAACAAGACTTGATAGAGTCGGTGTGATGTCGACGTAGGCATCCACGAACGCGGTCTCTGCCACCAACAAATTCCGCAGTTTTGAATTCAAATGCTTTTTCAAATTCGCGCCCGTGTTTTCTTGGTCTTCATGCAAGCGAGGCTCGTCGTCAAGCGCGACATCGTCAAGCGTCAATGTGTGTGCCAGTCCTTGCAAGACACGAGCTCCTCCATGAGACTCTGTGTCGAGCGTGCCTCCTCATTCTATCACCCTCGGCTGCACTGCACTTGCGTGTCGTCGAGAATCTCCTGCACAAGATGTACACTGCATTTGCCACAAGAAATCTATTCAGCCTGTTAGCAAGAAGTATCTCACATGTTTCCGACGCGAAGTTTCGTGTCCGGAATAGAGAGAGGCAGCAACAGCAGAAGCAGAGCTTTGCGGGAAATGAGAGAGCAGCTAAAGTCAGACAACGAGATTTGGTTAGACATTATCTGACGCCGTAATTTTGCGTCCTTTTCTTGGCCAACCAGGGCCTCGGAGGTCCAGGACGGAATCCAACATATTGAAGGGAATTGACCGTGTTGTGCATTTGCCATTGGACAATGCTCCTTGTTCGGGCAAGCGGCACAATGTCTCGAATTAGAACATGACAGAGCCGCATGGATTAACCATGGCCCAGTTTCCATCAACTACACAACTAGCAGACTAAAGTAGAAAGTTTTCAAGTTCTATCATGCATATGCACCTATCGCACACTGTCTAATCAAGACCATCACCAACTATTAACAAAATGCTCGACTGTTCACACCCCTAGCTTCCTATCATTTCACTGCCCGTCATAATTTATATCGGCTCCTCCTCCAAGTTATCCAAGTCAACCAAGCCCTGCACCTTCTCTCGTCCCTCCCTGCCCTTCTTCTCCACCTCCGGCGACCACAGTCCACATTGTTCGAGCGCTTCACGCGGCGGGACCGTCTTGCGGCCAAGCTTGAGCACGTACTTTGTCACCGACAGCGCGTAGAGTTTGCCGTTCTCGGGATTCTCGAATTTGCTCACAACAAACAGCCACTTATCGTCCCACCCGATAATGCGCGACCGGATGTTATATAGGGCGTACGGCTTGATCTCGCGCTTGAAAACGGATGCGACCGCGCCAAGAGGCACGTACAGCCACACGCCTTCCTTCTTGCGCGTATCCAGCAGAACTTTGCGAAATACCTCCACCATGAGATCCGTCCGGGCAATGTCCAGATCGCTAAAGTACGTCGAGTTGGACTTGTGGCCGTTCAGATCGCACTCCGCGGCAGGCGACCGGTGTGTCCACACCTTTGTGCGAAACACGTCTGACTCGACAGCAGGAATACTCTTCTTAAACCATAGATGGTAGGTAAAGGACTTGTAAAATCTAAAGTGCCTAGTATGTAACTAGTTTAGCTTTGTCCGAAAGCCGAAAGCAAAAAAAAAAAACAGGGACAGAGGAGTAAATTACCATGCTAGTGGGACGTTCTTCAAGTTGATGAGGCAATACGAGACCGACAGGACCGAGATGATAGTCGATAAACTCCACATATCTTGTGCGACGTACAACAGCCACCAACGCACAATGCCAGCGACAGCTTTCAGCAGAACAAGAGGAAGAGAGACGGAACAGACGAAGGAAGGCGGATTATTATATGCCCGGCCAAGCCGGACTAGTCCCGGGACACAAAACCCTTTGCGGATGTCAAGCCTCGGCTGGAGCTTGCATATCCGTCCAAATACATCGGCGGATGTGCAGGGGAAAAACTCAAAAAGTCACCAAACTCTATTGCGACACGTGATTTCATGTGACGGCCCCTGACAACACAGCAACACGTAAACAAAAGCGGTCTGCCATCACACTCACAGTTCACGTCCCGCGTCCTTCTGAAAGAGCGTACTCAAATCGTCGAGTTTCACTGGCGACATCTGCCCAAACGACGACTCTTGGTCTTCTGCGTCCTCCTCTTCCCTTTCTTCCGTGTCCGCAGGTTGAGCCGGAGGATCCCCCGGATTGCCGTGCTCGCTGTTCTCGCTGTGCTCGCTGCTCGCGATCGACTGGTCATAATCCTCCTGGTCGTCCAGAGTCTTGCTCTTATCAAACTCCATCGCGCGTATATAATCGTCCTGCTCTTCGAGCTGCTCCTTCAGCACACGCACCATGTTCTGTGAGTCCCGCAACTCGCGTTCGAGCTGAACGATCTTCCGCCGCAGCAACTTCTCCACAATTGGCGTAGAGCCGAGCTTCCCCTGTAGCAACTTCTCCTCGTCCTCCGTAGTTATACCAGGGATCGACGTGTTCCGGTGCGTAAAAATGATGCTGCTTTTTGGAGTAACCGCGTTTGATGCAAGCGCGCCGCCGGAGGCTTTGTGCCTCAGAGTGTCGTCAACGTCCTCGTCATCTCCCGTCCGCAGACCAGTCGCAAGTCCATTATACTCGGCCGCCAGCTTCCTCTTCTTCACGCCCAGCACAGCAGCATCAGCGTCCGCAATCTCGTCGACGTCCATTGGCCCGTCCACCGCGGTTGTCGCGTCCGAGAAAGTGCGGATCCCGGCAGCCCCAGATCGCGCGTGCCGACCCCGCGCACGCAGCACGCGCAGGCGCGCCTGCTTTGCGCGCTGCCGCGCGTCGTGGTCTTGCATTTCCTGCATCGTCTTCGTCCATGCTTGCTTCAGATTGTTTGCGATCTTGCTGAACATTTTGCTGAGACTGTTGTCGTGCTGTGTTGTGATCGGGGCTGGGAGGTTGGGAATTAGGAAGGGGACGAACTACATGTCCCAGCCTCATATCGACACGATTTCTGTGCCTCACAAGCCTCATGATTCTCGCCTACACTGGGCTGCATGGCCAATATCGCAAATTAGACGACTATTAAAATATCACAAGAGATGCTGTTATACATTAATTAGATTATATTTTCGCAATCACAGCTTGCTCCACCAAACACCAACAGACCAGCAGTATAATGCAACGACACCAAAAAGCACGATAAACAATACAAACGCTATAAGCAAAAAATGACATAACTCTGTCATTAAACGAGCAAAAATATACAAAAGCAGAGCAAGTCATGCGCGTGCCCTCAAAGCCTGAAAAACCGAGTCGATTCATCGCTCACGGCTGGCTGAAAGCCGGGAATATATACCGTGCCATTGGGCGAGAAATTAATGACATTTTCCTCGGACCCGGGATCCATCTGGTTCGCTTGACCGTACGGAGGCAGAACAGGCATCGTGAGATCGCCGCCGTCATCAAACGTGAGACTCGGAATAAAAATGTCCGACCCATCAGCATAATCATTCATCGTAAACGCCTGGTCCAGAAAACTCGTAGGATTGGGAAGATCAGAAAACATGGCGAGGATCTGATTCTCTAGAAGCGTGGACGGTGTTTGTGGCATCATAGTCGGAGCGGATGTAGAGGCCATCCCGATGCCAGGCTGAAGGTCGTATGTCGGGTTCGCGTGCAAAACCTCCTCATTCGCAAGCTCTTGAGGCTCCTCATATGGTCTCGGTGTTTCATTCTTCCTCTTCAAGCCTTTCCTGACGCTGGGCCCTTTGAAAGTCGCAGGTCGCGACTCCAAGCCGCCTAATTCAGGGCGCGCTATGCCATCATCCGGCAAGATTCCGGCTGCCTTAGAATTCGCCAACGCCGTCCTTCTTGTCGCTATGGACCCCGGGTTCAAGTGCACGCCGCCCGCCGTCATTACATCGGCTACCGCCTGTTCTTGCGCTCTTCGTGCGGCAAAGTCCTCCTCCAACTTCCTAAACACTGACCGAGCCATGGCGCCCATAGCTTCTGCTACCCACCACGACTGCGCCAGCTCATCCAACACGGCACAGCTCTCGTGCCACCCTTTTGTCGCCTCGGGTGACGGGTACAGACGCAGATACACTGTCAGCGTAAGAGACACTGAATACGGTACCGCTGGAAGTGGAGGCAAGTCTGGCGTCGTGCGAACGATGCGCAAGATCTGCGACGCCGAGTGCAACAGAATCGAGACATTCACTTCAGGTGCTTCTGAAGCCCGCTTGTGCGCAAGGATGCACGCCGCGTGCCGGAGCAAGTGCAAGAACTTTGCAAACGGCGTTTGATCTTCCGCGCCGTACGAGACTTCAAGATCGACCGCCGGCGGCAGCACCGACCCCAACGGCCGATACATCGCGATGACCCCGTCAAGAACATTGCAAACCTCAAACAGTCTGCCCGCCCACCCGTCCGCCCACCCTTCTTCCTCGAGGGAAGGCTTCATGGAGCCGACATCGTCTAGGCGCGAAATTACCGGCCTCGCACACACACAAGCCGACATGCGGTCAAGGCACCACATGCACCACCAGAGCCGCCGGATCGGTGTCTGCGCCGGCGTATTGTGACGTTCGTGGTGAATGCCCAGAAAATGCGCAACGTGGAATGCCTGCTCCAGATCCGCACATGACTTGTCAAGCCCGTCGGCTCCCTCGGAATGCAAGGACAGCAGCGCCAATACGCGTAGCACAGTAAGCTTGTCCTTTTCGACGTCGGCAAAGATGAGTGCCCGCAGCTTTGACGCCGTCATGGAGGCAAAGTGGCGTGGTGTAGTGCTCAGGTATCTTCTCGCGGAGGAATGCCGACATGCGGCCATGAGCACCGCGTGCAGAAGCAAGGTCGGGCACTCTTCACGAGCATGCTGTTCGAGAAATGCCGTCTTGTCGAACAGCGGCAGCAGCGGGTGGATGTAGTCGAAATACGTCTGAATCAAGCCCACTCGGTCTGGATGCGATGGGAGCTCGAACGCCTTCAGAGACTTGAGATATGTAAGCAGAAATTGGTTGAGAGGCTGCTGAAAAGACGCAGCCTTGACCCAAACTCCGTTCCGGTCTCTCTGCAGATGGCGAACGGGAACCGCAGAGGCAGCTGGTATTGGCTCGGCGGCAGACATGGACGACGCCGTGGGCGAAAAACCGGACGACGACGAAGACGAGAGACTGAGTCCAGCAGGAGAGGTGGGATGGGCCGCAGGAGTGCCAACAGTGTCGAGCAGCGTAGCGGCGGTGGACTCCGCGACAGGCGCCACAGCTGCGGCAGCAGTCGCGGCGGCCGAAGCTGCCGTCGTCGGTGGCAATGCTGACACTTGACGTCCATGTTGTGGTGCATGCTGTGGTGCAACCGCAGAAACGGGCTCGCGCATTAAGTCTGGGGTGGCAGTACGAGCATGAGTAGTAGGATTTGACCCGGAAGGCACGGAGGCCAGAACGGCAGCTCCGTCGTGGTCTACTTCGCTTTTTCTGCTGTTTGACTGAACGAGGCTGCATCCCAGATGTAAACATTCAGCAATTCAAGCCTGCATAATCAAAACCATCAAAAGCCGTCTCTTACCTGCAAGCTATGTTCTCCTTCATGCACGGCGAACACCGTTCATGGTTCTGCAATGGAGGCTCGCATCGTTTCTTTGATCCACAGGTTAGTCATGATCCCGTTCTCCAGACCCGCAAAACGTGAACAACATACCCTCCGACGCTTGCACTGCTCGCAGGCCTTGTGTGCCCGCTTACGTTTGCGATACCCGTCGTCGTTTGCAGGGAACACGAACATTGGTCTGGTCCTGGTCTAATTTTGCAAACACCATCAAGTTCCCCGGGGACTTTTAGTGAGTCGTTTCTCCACAGCCGGACATCACATGACATAAATCACGTGAAAAGCCGCGAACAGAGCGGCGCGGACTTCGTCGGAGAATATCTAACGTCGACCAAACTACGATTCAACATGTTGAACAAACTTGCAATTATATGCTGTTCTGCTTTTATGGCAATGCCCACTCAAAAGCAAAATGCTTCTTCGCCTCCTCCAGCTTCGTGTCAATGCACATGAATCCCACGTTTTTCGCCGCGTTCATGTACGTGAGCACTCTCTTGCCTCTCATCTCTTCGTCCTTCGTCAGCACGGACTTGCCCTTCAGTGTGTCCCAGTAGCACTCAATTGTCTCGACCAGCAGGCTCTCCGTGTCCTGCTTGTCCGTCATGTGTCCCGCCGCGGTCGTCACGCGCGCGCTGCCGCCGAGAGCGGCGTTCTTCGCCTTGATGAATACCAGCAGCTCGTCCATGCTCTTGATGTAGTCCAGCATGTCCGATGTCTCGATAATGTACACGGGAAGTTTCTCGTAGATCGAATCGCCAGCAAACAACACGTTCTCTTCGGAATCGTAGAGCGCAATCTCGTCAGGCGTGTGTCCGGGCGTGAGAAGCGCCTCCAGCTTGAGATCCACACCGTCGAAGGTGAGGTGCTCGTTGTGCTTCAACCAATGGCCGACAGTGAACTTCGGCGTCGGAATATTGAACGCGCAGCACAGTGAATTGCAGCCGAGGTCTTTGAGGATGTACTCCTGCGAGTGGCCCGAGATGAAGATCGTGGAGTCGTCGGCGAACTCGAACAAGCCGCCGATATGATCGTAGTGCGTGTGAGTGATGAACACGAGCCAGTGCTTGTTCTTCGTCTCGCCGGTCGCGGCATCAGTGTACGTCAGCTGGCCGGCCTTGTCCAGGCTCGACTCTAGCCACTTCCGGATCGACGTCTCTTCCACCTCGGGCTCGCGGAAATGGTTTGGCCCGCAGCCGGTGTCCACAAGAAGGAGCAGAGTGGGGTAGACCTTCACATAGATGAACGGCAGCTCCCTCAGGACGTCGTCCTGCACAATCTTGTACGTGCTCTTGTTGAGCGTCTCGAACGTGAATCCGACCATGATTCTTCTGTGGACCAATTGACTTCTGAGCGAATTGAGTGGTCGCAGAGTGAATTGAGTCGTCGCACAGGGATTTACAAAAGGGGCCCGGGAGCAGTTTGCGGGCTTATATCATAACGCACAAGCACTTTGCATCGATTTGTGTCGTTCTCGATAAGAGAAAGCCCTCGAGACCGGACTAACCGCATTTGGTGCAGATACGCGGGCGACTCACTTCGACTTTCGTCCCAACATCCTTTCCTTTCCTTTCTTGAACACAACTGGATTGGTTATCCATAATTGCCATTGCCATTTCATTTGTTACATGCCGCATCATGCTCACTTTATATATATATATATAAAACAAGACAAAAAGCCAAATCATTCCCATACTATAATACCCTTTGACAAAAAGGGCATACTCAAAAACCACGACCTCTAACCCACCAGGGAGCCAAACTAAGCAATCATCGCCTTCCAACAAACACTTCGCGTGTCTCAGTTGTCGGACGAAGGAGTGATATGTAGGTCTGCATCTCCATCAGTAAGTTCCTTCTTGCCGCCCTCGCTCTCCGACCCATCGTCCAGCGACAAGTCGGCCCCATTGGCGGTGTTCGCGTGTAAATGGCTTGGCACGGGCGGGGGCGGCATTTCAACCTCATGTTGCAGCAGAGACGATGGCGACGACGGCACGCCGCAGCCATTTGTCGTCCGGACAAACTTCTTGCGCGTGCCACCACCACCGCTCTGTCTCGACAGGTCGTCCAGCAGTAGTTCCGACATGCGCGACGTTAGATCATGCACCGGAACGGACGTCGGTGCGGAGCGGTAGTCGTGTGCAACAGATCGATGAGACACGTGCGAGGACAGGTGGCTTTGCTGAGCGTGACTGGGTCCTGGCTGGGTTTCCGAGTTTTCCACCTTGAAAAACCAATCTTTCGCCTCGTCGTACTGATAGACTGCCCAATACACACCGTACGGCTTCGGTTCCAATACCCAGAGCGTATTCAACGGCACATCAAGATCACTAATAGCCTGTCTCCCAAGATTCATGAAGTACGACAGCAAAACACGCGCAACAACCCGGTGCCCAATAATCAGGGCATGGTCGTGCATCCTTTCGACTTCGACAATGACAGGCCGAAGCCGGTTGATCACGTCCAAGTAGCTTTCACCGCCAACGCCCGGGTACCTATATCCGATCTTATCCGACATGCGGGCCTTGTACTCTTCAGGATACCGCTGTCGGATATCTTCGTACGTCAGGCCGTCGTACGCGCCGGATCCAAGCTCATTCAGCATACGCATCTGTTTGATGTCGTATGTGTCCTCATCAAAATTCTTGCCCGTCTCGATACTTCTCTTGAGCATACTCGTCCACACACAAAAGTGAGGCTCCACTGGCTCGCCCTTGGGGGTGGTAGGCAGCGACGACATCTTTGACAAATTCGGTTGCGCCGCAAATCTTTCCAGTTGTCGCCGTCGAAACTCCACGCGCTGGTAATTTATGAATCGAGCGAGCGCCTGCGAGTATTTCCTGCCCTTGGGACTTAGGCCGGCGTCGCCACCGAGCTTGCCCAGCAAATTGTCCTCGCTCTCGCCATGTCGCGTAATCCATATCTGCCGCTCGGCAAGATTGAAGTTTAGCAGAAAGAACACCGCCTGCCCAGTGAGGAAGCCTTGCGTGTTGTATGCGACAAGTTTGCGTCCCACGTTGATCATCTTCACGTACTGAAAATCTTCGGCTTGTTCTTCCTCATCGCCTATGGTCTCATACGTCTTCTCGTAGTTCTTGACACGCATCCGAAAGTCCGCCAGGGCTACCTCGGGGTCCTGCCCGCGGTAGTCCGGGCCAGACAATTTCAATCTGATGTTCTGCTCGAGAAGCTCTTTGTCGTCACACACGCTCTCCAGAAACAAGACTTTTAACTCTCCCTTCGACCGCTCATGCACACGATTGAGCACCGTCCGGCGGCGCTTGATCGTCGAGTTGGTCGCGTCCAGAATGCCGATACTGCCGTTGTCCAGCAACACCCAGTCCAGCAATTCGTCCAGCGTCTGCAAGGCCCAGCTTTCTCGCAGCACGGCCGTCGCGGGGTTGTCCGGCGCAAAAAACGTCGCCGGGTGGCTTGTTTCCAAGGCTTCGTGTTCGTCGTCCTCGTACTCGTACGCACTGTCAGGTCGAAGGATGGGCGAGTCCGGCAGCGGATGGCTGGCCGGTCCGACGCGGTGCTTTGACTGGCGGCGCGTGTTTCCGACGTTGAAGATGCGGGTCTCGTGCTGCAGCCAGTTCATGTATCGCGCAAGTTTCTTCGTGATGTAGCTTTTGCCTCTGGCGGGCAGGCCGACCATGACAATGACGAGCTTTGATCCGACGTCCCGCGCTGCGATGGTCCCGTCTAGTGCATTTCTCTTGTCAGAACACCGACACATTCTGCGCACAAAAAAGTCAGGGTAAAGGCTCACCTGGGGAGACTCTGCTGCTCGTGAGTCCGGGGACATCTAGAGTTGTTGCCCGTCGCGGCAGCTCGAGGTACGGCGGCATGTTACCAGGACCGTCATGCGCGAGCGTTCGCGGCGAGCTCGCCGTAGATACGAGCGGCGTATCTGTGAGCGCGGAGCGGCGGATCGCGGTCGGATAGCCATGCGGGGTGGTGGACTGGGGGGTGGTGGATGCGGGTATTACGGTGATTTGCAGGGGGTGAGAGATCGAGGATGACGACGAGCTGTTGCTGTTCGAAACCGACATGTCTGTGTCTTTATCCATTCGTCTGCGCGACAGAACAAACGAGGGAAGCGATTCTGCGTGATCGTGTTAGAATCGCGTGTGGGGCATTAACTTGTCCGCAGCCATCAAAAATGTGATATGAAATGCAAAGTGTCGGTTATCCGCCACTTTGCATGGCCAGCGCGCGGGAGCATCCAGCCCGCGAATCATGCAACGCGAATAGAACTCACCTCCTCCGCGCAGAAGCAGCGCAAAACGTCAAAAAGACGCAGTGAAAGGGCCAGCAGTCGCGAGACTGCACCAGGATGTGTACTGTTTGCAGACGGCAAGTCGACCTCGACCCATGAAAAAAGATCTGTTGGGATTCGTCGAGGCCGACGTGGCGTGCTGCCGTCTACGCTGGCGTGCTCCGCCCTACGCTGAGCTGCGGCTCGGGTTTGGCGGCCAATCGCTTATATGCGTGCTTCCAATTACACTACGATATTCGGCAGGTTGTAAACAAACCATACAACCTATCTTGGCTCGACATACTCAATCTCCGCAGGATACACAAGGCCGTACTGCTGGCGCGCCTCGTCTATGATTCCCATCAAGTACAACGTCTCGTCGATCGGGAACTCGTCACTCGTCAACTTGCCATCTCGCACACACCGCGCGACCTCGTCCGCTTCCCAGTGCATGCCTTGCCCGGGAATAGGGAAGTCGAAAATCTCGTCCGCCCTCCCACGTACTTGCACGATAAACTTCTCTGGCCGGTGCGGTGCCAGCGGTATCACGAGCTGGCCGAGTTGGCCCTCGATGCGCACGGCACAGTCGGCGGGAACCTCCAGGTCCAAGGACGAGTTCGCCACGCTCGTCACAAACAGATCGGGCCATGTCTGAACGATCGTGACCTGCTCGTCCACACCCGTCAGTGGCGAGAGCAAAATTGACGCCTTCGTGGAGGATGGCGGAGCATGCTTGTTGTCGGGGTGGTTGTAGCACAGCAAGTTTACCCAGTGCATGGGGTACACGCCGATGTCCAGCATCGCGCCGCCGCCGAGCGAGGGCTTGAACAACCTGTGCTCAGGATCCTGCTTGAACTCGAATGAAAGATCGGCACTGACGCGACGCAGCTTGCCGAGAATCTTGTCATGGAGCACCAGTTGCTTCACCTTCTGCGTGAGCGGGAAGAAACGCGTCCACATCGCCTCCATAATAAACAGGTTCTTCTCCTTTGCAAGATCCGCAAGGTGTTGCGCCTGTTTGGCATTGATGGCTATGGCCTTTTCCACAAGAAGGTGCTTTCCAGCTCGCAGGGCCTTCAGAGCATTCTCATAGTGATGACTATGCGGCGTCTAATTTTCATGTCAGTGTGAGACACAGTCGAGATACTACTATATGTAGAGAACTTACTGCAATGTAGACAATATCGACGTCGGGATCAGCGTAGACTTCGTCGTACGATCCATAAGTGTGCACATCTGTCGCGCCAGGAACAAACTCCTTCACGAATTTTTCCGCCTTTTGGACGCTGCGCGAGCCGACGGCGACGACCTTGTGTTCCACGTCAGACACGTCTCGGTCGGCCGGATTCGCAACCAAATCAGACACAAAGAGCTCGGCGATCTGGAATATGGTTAGCCCTTCCACTCGATCTGGCATACAAACTGACTAAAGGTAACGCGCACAAAGCCTGTAGCCACAATTCCCCAGCGAGCGGTATAGACCATTTTCTGTTTCTGTATGAACAAGATTATCTGAAGTACAGTACTCTGCGATGACCGGAGAAAGGATCAGCCGACTATATAAGAACAAGAGGAATCTACAGCAGATCCGGGGCTACAGACGCGGAGTTCTCTTCTCCGGTGGGCGGTGCCCTAGGTTTGCGGGACTGTAGATTTAGGCACGCCATGACATAATTTCTTTACTCAAACAGGAAGTGAATTATATTTTAACCATAGCTCTAGGACCATTTTAGCAATCTATATCCCTTCCCAAATTAGCCGTGCTCATCCTTGGTATAACAATTGTCGTTTGCGCTTGCGCTAACCTACGCTAGAACCATATAGCCTTTGCACTAACAACCCTATCCCACTTCAGATTTCCCTAAACAGGAAAAAACTCTAAGAGTTAGACGTGCCCCACTATCCACGCTCACTTGGGGATGCAAGTAGATGATGTGACACTTGCATCCAAAATCGTAGAATAACCGCTAGCAGGGAATGACTTAGCAGTTTCTAGAAAGAAATATGAGCGTTTTGATCTGGTAGCTGATTGCTGGATATTCGATATGGTTGGACAACGGACTGACCGGATATACACGGAAATAAGGCAAGAGCGGGGAACGACGTCATGAAAAGCGTAGAAGGTATTACTAATATACTATTGGGAATTGGTTGAGCATGTAACTAGGCGAAGCAAAACGCGGCGAATTTGTACCTAAATAGAAATCTATCAACGTGGCGTCTGAGTGCTCGTAACGGTCGAACGAAATTATATTTCCGTTTTTCAGTAAGTTATAATGAAGCGGTCGGCCAGCTATCAAGCTCGTTCTATTTAGTTTATATACATAATTTCACTTCTTTTTGGTGTTATCCTTCACCTCTATCCAAATTTTTTTCACACCTTTCCGCTCCAAAACCTCGATGGCGGATTTGCTCTGCGGTCCCTGAACCAAAATCTCCAACTTCCCTTGCCCACCCCCGCCCGTGCCCTCGATCGACCTTGCAACGGTCGTCGAGGATGCGCATTCGAGTCGCAGCTCGTTTGCAAGCTCCTGCACGTCGATCTTGTAGGTCTCCAGATTCGTGATCTTCGTCACTTTGTGGCCCTGCTTCATCGCAACCTGTATCTGGATTTTTGCTGGCGTGCCCTTGGACAACTTCTGCTTCTGAGCAGAGTCGCCCTCGCCCTCGTTTGCGACAAAATAGTACGCAGCGCAGGCATCTCGCAGTTTTTCTATCAACGCTTCGCGCGATAGTGACCGCGACTTCTTTGAACTGTCGTTGACTAATCCGGCAAGCACGGGGTCAATTCTGACCTCGCGTGGATTAGTCTTGTCTGCCAGCTCCTCTTTTGCGATGTATTCCAGCAGCATTGCCCGCAGCTCTGCCAGTGTGTAGTAGTCGCCTGTGCGCTTTCCGACCACTTCCGCTACTAGTTTGCTTTTGTCCTTTAGCTTGTAGTACTCGTGAATGAATATCTTGCAGTTTGACTTGTTGCCTGACGAGGACGACGCTGTTGCGCCTGACGGTCCACCCGAAGCACCCTTGCTGCTTCCTGCAGTTTTGAACGGTTTGAATTCCTTGACCGCCGGGTGTCCCAAGTCCGCAATGCTTGTGATGGTTACGTCGCCGCCTTTCTCTTTAACCTTAACTAGCCCGTCTTTCTCCATTGCTTTCAAAAATCTCGCCGCTTTCTTATATGACGACTGCTTTAGCTGCACGGACGCAAAGTAGACGGGCAGGTGTCGTAGCAGGTGGGCTGATATGAATGTCGACGAAGGCTGAGGAAGCTGCAACGGAGTGGAGGAAGTGCGCGATTCAAATATGGCGGAGAGAAGAGCTTGGCGGAATGCGTCGTCAACTTCAGCGGGCGTAAATGATTCTTCAGCAACTGCTACCGGTGCAGGTTCGGGAGCGATGTTATCTTGCGAGTTCGAAACAATAAGCTCCGTCGCGATCGCATCCGCCGTCTCGTCAACCTCCTTGTCCTTGACCTCGCCCTCTCCTGCGCTATTGACAATAGTATCATCAACAACAGCAGCAACCTTGGGCATTTCCAGGTCTAGCTCCATAGGCACGACGACCTTCCCTTTGAACGGAAGCTCGTCACCGTAGCACTGCACTATTAGAATGGCCTTGCCATGCTGGCCTTGCACGCGCGACACGGTCGCGAGATCGAGGTTGCACACGCCTACGGCCAGCGGCACAGTAGGCCGTTCGGCGCTTGCTATCGCCAAAATCTTGCCAGCGTGTGCGGTGCTGGGAAATGGCGGAATCAGACCGGGCAGCATCATGTCTAATCGAAAATCAATATGAGAAAAGGTGAGGCGGTTTCAGACTGTTGAAACGTACCTGCGCCGTTTCGAAGTTTTTCAATGACAGGACTCCAAGTGTGAACAATAGGCACTAAGAACGGGCATTTCCATAACGTAAAAACTGCATACATCTCAGTATTCCCGTACCAGAGAAGAGAGAGAGAAGAAAGACACTTGCATACCGGTTGGAATGATATGGCCGTCGTTCAATTTAAGCCATAATGGCCGACTCCCTTCGTCGCCAACATATATGATGCCCGTCTCGCCTGTCGAATGCGCTGTAAACTTTGCGGTCTGGATATCCGATGGAACGATCAGCTCCTTCGTCTCGGCTGGTATCGTCTCGGCATCAATGTCAAACACGTCGAGAATCGCCAACAAGAGCTTTCGTCTGTCTGAGCTCCGAACAGGCGACAGCGGTTTTATCTACCTTGTGTTAGATCTATCGCAAGAAATCGGGGAAAATGATAATGAGCACTTCATACATTCGGCTTCTTTCTGAACATTTTGTGTTGCTAGCAGAGAGAAAGGGTGAGCGCGTCATCATTTCCGTCATTTCCTGATTGATTTTTTTGAGCCGCAGACATTACGGCCACTTGAATCACAAAATGAAAGCCATATCAGTTGAGGTGATCGGATTTTTGTAATTGGACAAAATCTGCGTAATATAATATGTTCGTACAGACATACTGCCAGTACATAGCATGACCCGAGAGTAATACAAGCGAGAGGGGACGTAAATAAGACTATAATACAAAAAGCTAGGACACCGCTTGATAGACGAAATATGGTACATACTCAAGAAAGCGAAAGAAGCGGAAAGAGAGTATGAATTAGTAAATAAAAACAAACAGAGTACGCCACGCATGACCAAATAAAATCTATCTTTTCCCCCACATCAGTACCAACCAAAATATATCAAAAGTAGAACGAGGAGACAAGGAACGGCCAATTCAAGACACGGAAAGAATGCTAATTTAAGCCTGAATTGGCCCACAGTCGTCTTTCCGCCCTTCGAAAAAAGAAAAGCAAATCAGGGAATGCAGCAGAGAGCTATGAGAATTCAAGACGAGCAAAGGATAGTATCTAAAATACATTTCTACTTTGACTCCGTGCTGCCAGCAGTATCCTGTTTGATAAGGTCCTTCCATGTATCGTCGTGAAATCTGTGTTCGGGGGTATCCTTCTTTCCCGTATTGTCGAGCATTGCAAGCCCAGCCGAGCCAACGATGAGAAGGAGTGTGAAGCCCTGGGCATACATTCTATAACGGAAGTTAGCATTCCGGCGCAGTGCGAGCGAGCGAGACCCCATAAGGGAGAGGGAAGGAAAGTCAAACCTTGCTTGCACGACTTTCTGGGCCGTGGTCATGTACTTGTCGCGCGAGACTAGGTAACCGGCACCAC
Organism: Lipomyces sp. NRRL Y-27488; assembly: GCA_030556275.1. NCBI lineage: Eukaryota > Fungi > Ascomycota > Lipomycetes > Lipomycetales > Lipomycetaceae > Lipomyces > Lipomyces sp. NRRL Y-27488. The sequence goes on along the minus strand of JAKTPS010000025.1, from coordinate 23,157 downwards.
CGAGCGAACCCAGCCAGGCGCCGAGGAAAACTGGGACACCAGTCAGTACACCGCACGGTGAGAAGTAAAGGGCAGTACTGTCAGCACAAACCTTTGAATCTGTTGGCGTTAACGTATTCGAGAATCTCGTCCGTGACAGTCTTGGGCAGCTCCGGAGCTTTTGTGTCAGTCTCGACGTCGATATTGTTGATCTTGTTGAACGCGCGCCTCTCGAACTTCAAGCCGTAGATCTCGGTGGTGGTGATGAAGCCCATGAGGAAGGAGCCAAACATCATGAACGTGCGCGCGGACGTGTTGCGGGTGTAGGCCTTCGGGTAATTCCTCTTGAGGTAGTAGTTGGCAAACAGGCCGACGGAGCCGGTGGCCATGCCGACAGGGACGGACCTTTTGAGGGTGTAGGGCCAGTATCCCTCGATGGCCTGCTCCTTGGACACGACGGTGGACGAGGACGACATTGAGTGTGCGTGCGTAGTTGTGGAAGTGGACTGTATGATATGAGAGAGAGAGAGGTAGCGAGACCTGCCAGGCTTTTATGACCGAAGACGTCAGGGTCGCCGCGCCACTTTTGTCGCCACACGCCAAGCCACACCGGGAGGCTGCCCCCACGCCACACGGGGCGGTACGGCAGCATAAAGACCACGTCGTTGCCGGTATATGCCGCATCTGGCGCGTTGTTGCCGTTTCCGGTCGGCTGAAATCGGAAGGCGCGGGTGGCGGACGTGGCGCGACGTGGCGCGGCCTTACTGGATTTGGCAGCGCCGTTCTGGTCGCCGACTTCCCGCCCTCTTCGTGTCCCGTCGGCCTCCCCGGGCGCGAAATTTGCTCGTCTCAAACCCGCCGGAAACAAGCCTGCCGAGTCGAATTGCAGGGCCGGCCTGCAATTGGCCGAACCAGAGCCCGGTGCTGCTGTTGGATGATGCATGATATCATGGCGTGTGTGGCGTGTGGCGCGTGTGGCGTCGGCAGCCACATTGGGAACTTGTTTGCTGCAGATTTTTATTTTCATCATCTTCTCGTTTCTTTCGACATTTTCTGTACTTTTACCTGTCTCTTCTATTTTCACTTCTGCTAACTAGATCCAACAATATATCGCGTATTTACCAATTGTCCGTCCATACTAGTCCATGCCGCCTGTAATAGAATCCTCAGCACGCTTGTCAAATTCCACTTGACAGCAAATATCTACCCCACTGTCAAGTGAGCCGATGCTAGTGCTGATATTAACGACTCGTCTACCGCCGGCCCGCGCCCTTCGTCTTTCGAATGTGGCGTGTTGTCGCGGTGAAGTAAGCTTAGTGCCAAACGCGCAGCCGAGACGCTTCAATCCGCTGCGTGTGGCCGGGATACTTGTACATTTCCTGTGTAATCAAAAATATTTGAGTAATCAAAAATGTGACGTCAAACGCGTGTAATCACAAATTTATATGCATCCAAGACTGGTTGTCTGCGGAATTATACATAACTGACTATGCCAGGATATTGAAAACGGCTTTTATTTTGCTGTTGTATGTACAGTACATGATCGAAATCAGAAACAAAAAGAAATGCCAGTCATACTTTATATACAATACCAGACACCACATGCCCCATCAAAAGAAGTACAAAACAAAAACTATCCTTTCCGCCATCAATCACGCGAGGGCTTGGCCACTGTTGATGGTCCTAGTCAACCCACGGAGCCACGGCTTCATCTCGCTGCTGGACGCCAAAAGAATAACTCTTCCGCGTTTGCCCATCCGCCCCGTCCGGCCCGCCCGGTGGATCAAATCAATGGACGAAAACGGGACGTCGTACAAAACAATCGTCCGCACATACTGCATGTCGATGCCGCGCGAGAAGATGTCCGTCGTAACGAGAATACGCAGGTTGCTCATGTTTCCAGTAACCAGGTCTACCTCACCATGCCCGAGCGCCGGCGAAGGGCCCAGGAACTCTCGCATGAGCCGCGAGCGCTCATCCAGGGTCGAGTCGCGCGTCAGGCCCGTGGCTGGGATGTTCAACTTCTCCAGATACTCCACAAGCCCGTCGACACTCTCACGGTGATTCACAAACACAACCACGCGCTTGACTTTTGCGAGCTCGGTGTCCGCGCGGCTGAGGTTGTGAAGAGTCTCCACCAGCGCCTTTCGCTTGTCGTCGTAGAACGGCTGGGCAGACGTGTCAACCGTAGAAAATACGATGCGCCTGGGAATCTGATGAAGACGGGGCGCGATAATGCGCTCCATGTTCGGATAGGCCGCGCGTAATGTGCGGTCAAACGACTTGGCGACGGTCGCGGTGCAAAAGATCAGCGTCTCGAGTTTCGTCGCAGAACTAATGACCCTCTCTGTCTCCTCCTTAAACGATCTATCCATCAAACTATCGGCCTCGTCGACGACAATCTTTCGGCAGTGGTCCAACAAGTTGTCATTATCGTTCCGATGGAGCAGCTTCAGCAGTGGCACCGGCGTGGACACCAGTATGTCAACCTTTTTCTTTGCAATGTTGTCGGCCACTCCGCGCGTCGTCTCCTGTGAGAGCCCCGCGGATGACAGCTTGACAACATGGCACATGTCCTTAATCGTGCCGAGCACCTGCTGGACCAACTCCGCGGTAGGCACAAGAATCACGGACCGAACGTACGGAATTGATTCCAGATGCCATACGGCGGGGGCCCCATTGGCTTCCTCCTCCTTGAGTAGACTCAGAAGCGGCACCAAATACGCCAGCGTCTTGCCTGATCCGGTCTCGGCCGCTACCAAGTACTGCTTCGTGTCAACCCTCATCTTGCCCAGGTTCCTGCGGTACTCCTTGCGCTTGTAATAATCCTCGTCGGATTCAAGCTGCTCGGCCTCTTCGTTTGGCAGCAGTCCCTGCTGCGCAAGTCGCACGGTCGGCGGCGGCAGTCTCAATAGTCTTTGCACAGCGAGCGACTGAATCGGCGTCGGCTTCTTTTCCTCGACGTTCTTCAGCGCACGCTCGTATAACGCCTCGCGCACGACGGGAAAAATTCGCAGTGCCTGGAACGAATCCAGACGACTTGCCGTGGCATTCAGCGGGTTCCTGACCTCGAACGGCACGCGCTTCAAAACACCAAACGTTCCCGTGTTCGGCGGGCCTGCGAGATGCGGCGTGGCCATCTGGTTCTCCCGGAAATCTCGAACGCGGACCTTGTGCTGTCGGAAGTCGTCGTTGGAAAACCGTGACATGCGAGACGGCGACGGATCAATGACATTCCGGGCAAGCAGCATGCGCCCAGGGACTGCCGGAAATGTGACGCCTCTGCCTTTGCCGGGCGGAGCACCGCGGCCGCCGCCGCGATACCGGCCGCTGCGCTTCTCGCCGGGGCGGGGGCGTTTCAGCTGGAGTCTCTTTTTGGGAAACTTTTCGTTATATGTCTTTCCCGACTTCCTGCGCGCATTCGTGAACTTCGGCTTGGCTTTATGGCTCGACTTCGTTCGGTTCGGATGAGCACTTTTTCGGAGCTGAGCATACCCTCGCAGCTGCCCGAATGCAGACGCGGGCTGTCGAGTGACTGCAGGCCGCAGGGCGAGAAGCCGGCAGGGCAGGCGAAAAGCCAGAAGCGAACGCATCTTTGCGACAACAGTCGAGGTCGTGATGATAAAAGGCCCTGTGTTTGGCAAGAAGATGTCAAAATTTTCGAGGAGGGCAAGTTCCCGTGCGGCGTGTAATGGGGTGCACAGTACGGGCGTTCATTATTCTGAGGGCCCGTAGTAATGGCCCCAGAATATCTGGCACTTGCCTCGCCAAACCTTCCTCGAGACACGACTACAATCCACACCACACAACCTCATCGCCAACCCCTTCACTTCCGCACACTCTCCACAAGCACAATGCCTCCCAAAAAGGGCGCGTCCCTCACGGATCTCCTGGACAAGCTCACCGTTCACGCGCAAAGCGAAGAACACAACCACGTTCTCGATGTCGCCAACAAACTGCTCCGGCAGAACCCAGCCGACAAGAAGGCCATCAAGGCCAAGACCGTCGCCCTCACCAAGCTCGATCAGTATGAGGACGCGCTGAAGGCCGCCGAGGCCGCGACGGCAGATGGCGAACTTGTGCTCGAAAAGGCGTATTGCTATTACAGGATTGGAAAGCTCGAGATCGCGAGTGACCTCGTCGCGAATGGGTTGAAGGATGAAAGTCTGGGCGAGGTCGAGAGCCGTGCTCTTGTGCATTTGAAGGCGCAGATTGTGCGTGTACATTATAATACAGTATACGGCCAGACCGCCGTCATTGTCGAGTATATTAACATATTTCCTACAGGCATACCGTCAAGAGAAGTTTGCGGAGGCAAAAGAGCATTACGACAAGCTCCGGCAGGGCAGGTCCATTGTACGTCACAGTCTCACTGATAGATCATGAAGCGACTGAGTACAAAAAGCTGACCGGAACACTTTTTTACAGGTCGAAGGAGAAAGCCACGACGTTCTTGTAAACACATTAGCCATTCAAGCCCAGCTGCACCTTTCGAATGCGCCCGACATTCAGCCTGTCCCCGTGTCTTCCGCGATCACTTCGCATGAACAAGCTTTCAATCTTGCGTCGCTCCAGATCGCGGAAACCAAGTACGCCGATGCGCTGGCGATGCTGAAGCAAGCCAAGGATCTGGCACAGTCCGTCGACGGACTGTCAGAGAGCGAGCTGCAGGACGAGCTGAATCCGATCCTGATTCAGGCTGCGTATGTGCACATACTGCTTGGCGAGAAGGACGAGGCGGCGGACATTCTTCGCGGCATCAAATTAGAGGAGTAAGTTCGTGCTGTTCCAGCTGCTGGGTGATTTTGTGCTGTATAACTGACCCCTTCTGCAGAACGACCGAGCCATTAATAAAAGATCTCATTATCCACAATCTCCTGGCAATCGGCGGTGTTCCAGGCTACGACAGCACAAATCCGCACGTCACGCTACGAATTCTAGACTCGGTCGTGCAGTCGAAGACGTCGGCGTCCTCGTACGTCAGATTTCAAAAGAAGCTTTTCGAGCGCAACCGCCTCACGGTCGAGTACCACGCCGGCAAGGAAACGGCGGTGAAGAAGGGCATCAAGCGCCATCTGGAAGAGTACCCCGACGACGAAGGCGTGCGCATGCTGACGTTCCGTCCCTCTGTCCTCGACCCGTTCAGCACGGGCGGCAAGTACTCGGAGAAGAACGTGCTCGGCCGCGCGCTCAAGCGGTTCCAGAAGGAACCCGCGAACATCAGTCTCGGATTCGCCATCATCCAGCTTCTGGTCGCCAAGAAGAACATCGACCACGCGGCCCAGATCGTGGACACGCTGGTCAAGAACGCGGAGACAAAGTACCCGGGTCTTGTGGCCGTTGCAAACGAGGTTTACGAGTTGCAAGGGCGGAAGAAGAGAGTTCTGTGATCATTGCCTGCATATATCAATCTATTTTGTACACTACAACCCGGCAAAACAAAAATACAACCGAATAGCCAAACTTTTATGCATATTAAATCAACCAACTATTTTGAAAGTCAAAACAACCCCAGATCAAGTAAACAGCGTGTCTTCCTCCCGGAGATATTCGCCTATGTCGCTCTGTCGGAATGCAACTATGCCGGTCGGGTCCAGCCGTCTCGCGTCGGCGGTGGACTTGGCCGTGACGCCGAACCCGAGGGGAATGTCGTTCATGGCGAACACGATCACGCCGGAGTGCTCGGGGATGTCGTCGCTCATCTTGCCCACGTGTGCCTTGAGCACGTTGTTGCCGTACAGATACGACATCTCGCCGTTGGGCTTGATCCAGATCTTGTACCGCGCGTACTGGGCCAGGATGTCCAGCGCCGTGACGTGCAGGCGAAACTTGCCCGTCTTGGTGAACTTGCCGAGACAGATGCCGACCGACATGAGCTCAGGCCTGCCGACCGACGTGGCAAAGCGCATGACACTCTCGCTGTGCAATGCAAATAGATGGTTAATAGCCTGACCAAAAGAAGCAGAAAGAAGAAGAAAAAAAGGCACAAGATACCTGAGGTAGTACACCCTGTCCTTCTGGAGCCGGAAACAGTGTGGGTCGTCCGGCCGGTTGATGAGATGCGTGATGCTGCGACCAATGTAGTTCGCAAGCTTCTCAAACACCGTCTTCGTCTCCTCTTCTGTTAGCGGCCTCATGTCTGTGCTGGGATGTGCAGAATAACCGATAGAACTGATATAAAATCCTCGAGTTTGCATTTTGGGAGATTTCTCGACATTTTTTTTGGTTGTGGGTTTGGGTTCGCGTGCGGCTGGGCATATAAAATTCTTGGACACAAATTATTTTGCACGGCAGCAAAACCGCAGCAAAAACCACTGACCAAACACGCGTCCAATGGTATCCGACCAGAGTCATGAAGTTCCCGTTCCTGCTGCCTCAGAAGATGCTTCGTCTGATCATGCAGCGGCAGTCGTGGCTGACGCCAACAGTGCCGCCACCACCACTGTCACCGCCGCCGACGCCAGCACCTCCAGCAAGAAGCGAGGACGGGACGAGGAGCAAGGGAAGGTGGGAAGGTGAATTTCTTTTAGATTTTCATGCGCTGCGCCTCGACTATTTGCTAATCTTTTCCTTGCGGCCTTTCAGGAAAGGCAAGCAGAATGACGGCGTAAAACGACAACGACCACCCGGCCGCGGCAGACAGCCAAGGACCGAGAGCAACGACAACGCCGACAGCACCGACAAGGAGCCGCGACGGCCCAAACGCAAGGCTGCCTGCCTCGTCGGGTACTGCGGGACGGGATACTACGGCATGCAGCTCAACCCGCCGTTTAAGACTATCGAGGGCGACCTGTTTGCGGCCCTCGTCAGCGCCGGCGCGATCTCAAAGGACAACTCGAACGACCCGAAAAAGACGTCGTTCATGCGCGCGGCTCGCACCGACAAGGGCGTGCACGCTGCCGGTAACGTCATCTCGGCGAAGCTCATCATCGAGGACGCCGACATCGTCGAAAAAATCAACTCGTTCCTGCCGCCGACCATTCGCGTCTGGGGGCTCTCGCAGGTCACCAAGGGCTTCGACTGTCGCAAGCACTGCGGGTCGCGCGTCTACGAGTACCTGATCCCGACTTTTTCGTTCCTACCCCCACGGCCGACGTCCGGCTTTGGCAAGCGGCTGAAAGAGATGGACAGGCTGCACCCGAACATCACGCGGCCCGACCCCGAGGGCGAGGCGTTTTGGGAAGCAGTCTACGCGAAGCTCGAGGCCGCAGGAATCGGCAAAGACGGCGTCTACGAGGACTACATGCAGATGCTCAAGGAAAACGCCCTCCTCCCCAGGACTGACGAGGACGAGAAACCGCTGCTCATGCCCGAAGAACAGTGGGCCAAGTTCAAGTTGATCAAGGAAATCGAGGACGCCGCCCGCAGGTCGTACCGCGCATCGGCTGACCGCGTGGACTGGATCCGCAAGGCCCTGAAAGTCTACGAGGGCTCGCACAATTTCCACAACTTCACGCTCAAGAAGCGGTACGAAGATCCGAGCGCGCGCCGGTTCATCAAGAACGTATCCGTGAGCGAGCCGAAACTGATCGACGGCACGGAGTGGCTGTCGATCAAGATCCACGGTCAGTCGTTCATGCTCCACCAGATCCGCAAGATGATCTGCATGGCCGCCCAGATCATCCGCACCGGCGCCCCGCTTGAGCGCATATCCGACGCGTTCTATAGAGACAAAATCAGCATCCCCAAGGCGCCGGCCCTCGGGCTCTTGCTCGAGCAGCCGGTTTATGAATCCATAAACGATAGATTGAAGTCCTACGGGCGTGACGCCCTTTCGTTCGACCAGTACAAAGATAAGATCGAGGAGTTCAAGAACACACACATCTACGACAAGATCTACGCCGTCGAGGTCAAGGAAAACACCTTCCATGCCTTTTTCAACTTTATCGACTCGTACAAGGAAGGCAGGTCGTTGGATTACTTCACAGCCAGGGGCTTGGAGAAGACCGGGGATGAAGGGACGGGCAACGCCGACGAGGGCGATTCGTCGGCCTTCGAGGATGAAGAGGACAGAGAAGAGTTGGCGGACAAGAACCCGGACAACGAGGGCTGATTCGCATCTAGAATATTTCGCATGCCAGAAAAAATTAAATCTCTTCATATATTATTGTCATTAGAGTGTATGATACAGTCAAGCTTCTGCGTCGTTAGATCAGCCGTGGGAATCAAAACCAGCAACACTGTGGTTATTGCCCACAAAAAAAAACTATTACGGATCCAAATATATAAGACGCTCAGAATTTCATAAAAAGACAAAATCCGGAGAAAAACAGTTTATAGCTTCCTCTCGTCCGTGACCTGTCCCGCGTGGATACGAACATATAAATGCAAAACACGAGAAAACGAATAAAAACGCCACTAATTATTGTCATACGCAGGCTTTGAGGATTCGGCCTCGTGGAGAGTATATGTCCCGCTGCTGCCACTGCCGTTGCTACTGCTGCTGCTGCTGCTCGCGGCCGCCGCATCCTCGAGACTCTGCCCGTCATCGCCATCAAAAGTCGTCGCCGCCCCGGCAGCGCCGGCGGAAGACGGTCCGGCTGCGCTGCCGTCCGCGTTCTCGTCCCAGTTCTTCCGGCCGTAGTAAAGGTCATGGAAGAACTGCTGGCCCTCACCGTAGTACATCCACTGGCAAAATATCGTGAGATCGAAGCCGACCGTGCCGGCGGAGCCGATCAAGTACGGCAGCTCGTCCCAGATGAAGTTTACTCGCTCGCTGTCGGCAGACGGCAGCGTGGCGGCGCTGGAGAGGATCGAGAGAGTGTAGAAAACGTTGCCGAGAAACGCGGCGATGAAGAGCAGGATCGACAGGCCGGACGTGGATTGGCGGACAAAGTTCTTGTATATCTGCGGCATGCGCGACGTCAAGTATAGCGTCGTGCAAGCCCACGCGAACACGCGGCCGACGGACTGGCGGTCGTTCAGCTTGAACCACCGCCGCAGGCCGTTGAACCCGCCGCCGCCGCCTTGGATAGTCACAAAGCCAGACTGCAGGACCGAGAACAGGTCCGAGGTCGGCGCCGCGGGGAGAGAGTTGTACGCCGGCGCGGGCGGGACGAGCATGGCGCCGGACACGGCCACGATGGCGGAGAGCGAGAGCATCACGTTCGCGCGCCGCCGAGACGAGCTCCGCATCGTTCCTTGAGTCGACACGGTCGACGCGGACGAGACGGAGGAGATCGACGACCTCCGCGAGCCGACTTCGGACGGCGACAGCAGGACGTAGTATGTCTGCGCCTTGATTTTCGTGTAGTAGATATACTGGCTGCACAGGATAGTATCGATGATCAGATAGTACGAAGCGAGCAGTGTTTGGAACGGCAGCTGTGACGAAAGTTCGGTCAGTCGGCTCTCTCTGTCTTTTTGGTTTACTTCATGCACAGAAGACATATATGTACCTGGTCGGTTAAAAGACAGCCAACGAGATTGGTGAAGTCGCCCAGAAACCAGTTGAACAGAAACAGCCAACTGAGGCCCTCCACTGAATGATTTCTGTAGTTCTTAATAACCTGTGGAAGCTGGGCCCACAGCCATGAAAATAGCGACAAATATCCTGCGCTTTGTTAGTCTCCGAGCGTCCTGAAATAAATGAAAACACGGAAAAGAAAAACAGGCAACGAACCAAATATGTATGAAGCTTCACCAAAGAATCCATAGACGCATGAGCCGGAGATTGCGGCGATCCAGTTGGTCAGCTTGAGACCGTCGTCGTCGGTTACGGGACAACCGTGATACGAGTCTTCCATAGTGTGTGTGTGTGTGTCTTAGGAGAATACGCCTGAGGGGTCGGTTGAGGAGAGGTATGAAAAGCGACGAGAAGGTAGACGAGCGCCAGTCAACCAATACACAAGAAAAGGTGCAGGTTGCGGTAAATATGTGATGGCGACGATACTGAAGTCACTGCAGTTGCCACACCACGTTGCGAGCCGCTCTGTCTGAAAAAGGACCACGGAGGACTCGAAAAAAAAAGCCGTGGTGTTCCCTGCGAGTTTCTGAGCGAGCGACAAGCGAATGAAAACAGCCAGGAAAAGACGGTGGATATGGAAAAAAAGCGAGGCGAAGTGCAAATTGGCAGAGTTGGCGGTGAGGTTCAAAGCGTCGAGAGTTGTCCTCGACGACGGTGTTCGAACCGCACCCTGAACCGACGCTCAGAGCCTCTGTGGCGTCTGAAATCGCCCTTAAAAGTGGAACCGGTTCCCTTTTGGGTGGCCCACCTGCAACTTTAACCGCCCGCGCGATTGCGATCCGCCGGTTCAGACGTCCTCGGAGCTGTTTCAACTGCAGGACAACTGCTATAGGAACACAGAATAGCTGTGTATAAAATCCTCTAGACCTCCTCCTTGCGGACCTGTTCTCTGCCGGTCAGCGCCGCTGTCACCGCAGACTCAGTCGGTCGTTGCACGCTACGCATGGTCCATGCAGACGCCTCGTAATGGTCTCCCTACAGGCCCAGTCTTGTTGTCTTGGCGACCGCGGGTTGGAATCAAAATAATTAGGAACTACATATTCCACGGGCGACTGTAGAACGTTCGAAAAGTCTTTTGCTTTCGATCTCGGCCTGTGGGTCTTTCGCACGATTTGTAGAGGGTAAAACTCACAGGTAGCGACCGATTTGTGGTGGGCGTCGCCGAGCGTGGTCAGGAAAGATGGCCCTGGCTCGGTGGTTATGTTATGTTCCGTGTCAGGGCGAGGATCGTGTCATCACCGGCTCTGTCCTGGCCATCTGGCAACATTTTGTAGCAGCAACTTGCAGAAAGACTCGCGCTTTCTGGCAAAGCGCCGTAGAAGATCGCCGCAAAAATACTGGTTAAGCGGAGTTTAGTCGTCATGGAGACTCATCATGTTCTCGACTAAAAATATGTCATGTGGAGTGGCCGGTGATTATCGTACAGAGTTGCATCGAGGAATAAACTAGAGAATATGAGGCTATGAATATACAACAACAATACAGGTTAACACATACACGATGTCCTATGACGAAAAAGATCTGATATAAAGGCAAGAAGTTGAGCGAATAATGAGTGGGCAGACGCCATTTTTTTAGCCGGAGCGACTAGCCTGAAATTTTCAGGGAGAACGTGCCTGCCGTCTAGCACTCCAACAAAGCCGGACAAGGCGATTCCAATGCCGTCGGTGATGCACTCCTTGTGCCTTGGATCTCCGGACGCGAATTAGCTCGGTATATTCTCATTGAACCGGCTGATGATGTCGGGACTGGCGTACACGTCAAGACAGACCAAGCAGTGTACCTGCGACGTCTGGTCACCATGCCCCCGAGTGTATTTGACACCGTATTTCTTCTCTGTCGAGAGGTTGCATACTGCGATACGGAGTCAGGCCCAAGATTTTTGCGAGATTGCTTGCGGTCTCGAGGAAGGCGTCGAACAGCTCGCCGCCGACGGCGACTGAGTGCCGCGTCGATGCCCTCGCGAATGGACTTCCGGATAGCGACGGGCGAGTCCGCTTCGATATTAGAGCTCCAGGCATGGCCAAACTTGAGATCAGCGATGCGATAGCTAACATTTCCGTCCGACCCGACGAAGAGGATGACACGCGGGTCGTCGAGCACAGCAGCAACCTGGTCCCCAATCTGGCTGACCGCTCCAGCCGCCGCGGAGATGAAAATCGTCTCGCCTCTATTAATGTATGGGCCGTCGATGCCAGAGAACGAGTGGAACGCGGTAGTGGCGATTCTGGCGAGTGGCCTAAGCTGGCACGCCCGCTGGCACGCGCGTCTCGGGGCGGATATTTCTCACGCTTCGTGACGCTGTCGCGTGGAACGGATTGGGACAGTGCCGTGTCGGTCGCGATGGGCTCAAGATTCATACAATGCAATGTCAGTCGCGGTGGACTCAAAGAGATCGCCCGAAGCGAGCCTTGGCACTTCGGAAGCGAGCAGGCAGCGAGATGCCTAAATTGCTATCCCTCGCACGATTCGTCGGATGATATGACGGCGGGATGGCTGCATCTTTGTTGGGCTGGCAAGGAGGAGACATTTGAGAACTGCCGAAGCCGAACCGGCAACTATACTTGAGACGAGCGGAAGGTCATGCATGCTTTAGTGGTTGCATTTCAAAGGAAGGACGTTAGTGAACGGACCAGGAGTGCGTCACGTCCGTCACGGAGGCAGGAACTCACCACGCTTTGTAGATGAGCCGTATGTTTCGTCATATATCGGCGGCCGAGGGTTGCATTGCGGTATTGAGTAATGCCGGTTATGTAACATATCAGACTGCAGCGACAGGACCTATGGCCGGTCAAATCTTGTGTGGGCGAATTCCCTTCGGGATGGATGGCGTTCTGTTCATTGAGCGAGATATGGCGTCGGATGCTTTGGTGATTGCGGAGGAGTCAACCGTGAATGAAAGAAAATTGCTAGAAAATATGGCGCCGCCAGTTTGGTGAGATTTGTAGGACAGCGCCGAGGAGGGAATCAAGTTCGCGGGTCTCAGTCGAGAAATGAGTGACGTATTTTTCAGGGGGGTTAGTTTAGGTTTAGTTAACACAAGTTGAAGTACGTCGACGATGAAGCGTACAGCGACATATCATGGCTTTCAAGTTGGCGGACACTTGACTATTATCGCCAATTCTAATGCCAGAAAAAGTCCGGTTGGATGGTAGCACATTCTCTTTGATTGTTATACCTTGGTGGAATGGATAGTAGTGGATGCAGTCTAGGAGGGTTGATAGCGACGCCAGGTGATGCCGGTATAATACGGGATCGCCGGCGCACGGGGCGATGGTGCCGCGTTCGCACTATCGCCTCGCGTGTGCGCACGAGTTTGACAGCGCGGCGGAATATGCGAGGCCATGACGAAGAGAATTGATTGCTTTTGCTACTTTACGGCGGCCGAAGATTTCTCGACATTCCTGGCGCGGGGCCAGATCGGGGAACACGAGCCGTTAAGCGAGGATGTTTCAGGGGCGGGCGGCGGGCCCCGGCCTGGCTGTGTACCCATTGTGTATACTTCACCATGACAAGTCAGTCACTGACCGACCTCCTGGCTTATAGCGTTAGAGAACGCGAATATAAGCCGCCTCTCTGTTGTATGTTCAGTCTAGTGTTCTTGCGAGAAAAAAGAGTGCCAGCTAAAACGGAAGCCCAGTGAAAAATATACGTCGATGAAATACGAACATCCAGCTCCAGCTCAACACTTGGAGAAGATGTATAAAATAATTGAGGGACGGCGTCCGACATGTCTAGCGTCATTTTAATTGAACGCCAGAGCCGGCTTAAATTTTGTATTGAGAGTCCTCTTTATTTTATTTTTGCCCACTCCCCCTTCGCTTGTTCTGCTGGGATGCGTTTTGTGGTGCATGCATGTGAATAACGCTGGAATGGAGTATTCCGTCGCCGTTATCGGGGGGCCTCGTCACAAGCTGCATCGTGGGACTTGCAGCCGAGCAGTGACGAGGCTGTTCGTTTTGTCCATTATTGCGCGATATGACTTGGCCGGCCATCGCATTATAATACGCACGCAGGCTGGACGTGTGTCGTATTACGCAGACACTGCAGTCGGTTGTATCGTGGCCAGAGAGGGCTGGGGGTGGGGTGGGGTGAGGCGGGCGTGCGGGGTGGCGGACAAGCCGACCGAGAGGGGCGGGGGGGCGGCGGGCTGGACGTGTCACTAATTTGCAAGTATATACGTAGTAGTAGTTTTGCTTTTGCGCTGTTTGGATTTCGTTGCTTTTGTTGTTGCTGCTGTCGTTGTTGCAGTCGCTGTTGCCGCTGTTTGTCGCTGCGGGGAAGGACAGAGTGGGTTTTAGAGAGACAGCTTCAGCGACAGTGAGCAAGACAGCGAGAGAAACAGCAAAACAGAGAGAAGAAACAGTGACGCGGGTCGTGGTTGGCCGGCGACAGCGCGACACTGTTCCAAGCGGCGCGTGTCGGCGGCAAGTCCCGCAGCGACACGCCTTCAACCTCCCAACCTGCACGCAAATGTCGTCGTCCAGTTCGTATCATCCTCTGTTGCTTCTCCGCAGCGGCCGCCATATTATCCCCTGGTGCTCGTCCTCGTCCTGGTCCTTTTCTTTCTTTCTTCCTCCTCGTCCAGGGCCTCTTCTTCTTCTCCTTCTCCTCCTCCTCCTCCGCCTCCTCCTCCGCTGCAGATGGACCTCGTCCCGCTTCCCGCCAGCGCGGCCGGCGCCCTCGCCCCGTCCTCCTTCGAGTTCCGCCTCGACATCGCCCAGCACCCCGTCCAGGCCCGCGCCTCCGGCTGGGGCACCCGCTCCGACACCCGCCGCCCCGTCGACCCGCCGCCCGTCGTGAACGTGTACGTCTACCAGGACGGCGTCGACGTCACCACCTGCAGCAAAAACACCTTCATCCTCCAGACCACCCTCCACAGCGCGTCCCCCGAGCCCCCCTCCCACGACCACCACCCCATGGCCACCTCCACCGCCGCCCCGCCCGGCAACCTCATCGGCACCACCGTCACGTCCCTCAACTTCATGCGCCATCCGCCCCCCGGCCGCGCCTACTTTCTCTTCCGCGACCTCTCCGTCCGCCAGGAGGGCTCCTACCGCCTCGTGTTTTCCCTCTTTGAGATCTGCGACGGCGTCGGCGCCGTCTGGCGGGCCGACGCCGTCTCCGACGTCCTCACCGTCTACTCCCCCAAGAAGTTCCCCGGCCTCGACGTCTCGAGCGCGCTCACGCGCGAGATTGCCAGCCAGGGCGGCAAGGTTCGCATCCGCCGGGAGGCCCGCATGAACGCCCGCCGGCCGCACCTGCGCCAGTCAAAGTCCGGCACCCCGTACGGCTCGGTCGCCCCCACCCCGTCGTCTGGGTCTCTCGGACCAACCGCAGACCGCCGCGTGCCCGCCACTCCCTCTAGCCCGCCGGTGAAGTCCGAGTCCGTCGTCGCGCCGGCCGAAGTCCACATGCCGCCGGAGTCCCGGCAAGCATACGTGGCTGACGACCAAGCCTTCCTCATGGTCGAGGGGGGCAAACGCAAGGACGTCAGTCCTGTTTCTGAATATCATCATCATCATCATCCTGCGACGATGCAGACCGCCTCCGCCCTCGTCCACCACCAGAGTGTCCTCACCCCGACTCATCACGAGTACTCATATACCCCTTATCCGCCTGGCGCCTCGTCTTCCTCTTTGTCCTTCGCACCCGCCGCATCCTCTCCCGTGTATCCGTACCATACCAGCACAACCAGCTACAGTCTAATGCCGCTACCGCCGACGTCCGCTTTGCCTTCTCAGCAATATGTAACTCACCACTCACAGAGCGACAGGCAGACTCAACCGCATCAGCAACAACAACAACAACAGCAACAAGAACAACAGCAGCAATACTATCAGCATCAGCATCACCACTTTCACTATCAACATGAGCAGCAACAGCAACAACAACAGCAACAACAACAACAACTGCAGCAACAGCTACTGCATCAGCAAATGCTCCCGCCTCCGGCAACCATATCCTCGTCCTCGTCCTCCTCCGCGCCGGCCGCTGCATCCTCCATACCTCGCCTATACACCAACCCAGTGATAGTATCCCACAGCATGGGCCAACATATGTCACCGTTCGTATATGGCACGCCACCGCACTACGTTGTCGACCCCTCCGTTGGTGCGCAGCTGCGGGGCACTTATCTCGACCACGCCTCTGCAGACCAGCGACGGATGGCCGACACCCAGATCATTCCTGGAAATATCTCGGCGCTGGACGTCGGGCCGGGCATGTCTGCGTCGATGCTGCCGTCGGCTGCTCCCCCTGGCGACGTCTTGGCTGTGCCTCTGCAGATGCAGATGTCGAATCTGCCGCTGCCTGTTCACGGATTTTCAGCATCACAAGTTGGCATACCCGCCATCGGAGGAGTGCCTGGCCACTATTTGTATGACGAAGGGTTTGAAGAATAGACGCACTTCTATAGACCCCGAACGCCTTTTTTTCTCTTTTTTTTTCTCTTTTTTTGGAGTTATTTGGGTCTGATATTTGGAAGTAAAGGGTAGCAGGGGAAGAGTAATGAATCAATATGGACGCCTACGTTGACAGATGGACTGTTTGGCAGGGGATGAAGTCGGGAGCTAATTTAAACATGATACATGATTGGTGTTTCTGGAGTTTCTCTGATTTAACTGATGATAAAATAGAAGATAGCTATGTAATAATAATAAGACGACACGACGATCAGCTCTGAACAAATGGCAGACAGCAGAAATGCAGTGTCAGTTGTCAGATGAATGAATACCGACATGGAGGAATAAAAAGCAAAGAGAAATCAGGCCATACAGCACTTTTCCAGCGTGTCGACATTGATCTTCTTCGTTTATTTTGCGTGCCTTGGCCGGGAAAGGACTCTAGCATTGTGGGCCCGAGGGGGAAGTGAAAAGAGTATTAAAGGGGGCCCCACGGAAAATCACCGGGTAAAGGGGGGGGAAGTGAAAAGCTTAGGCGGCGGCGCGCAAGAGTGGAGCAGTGTCGACTCGGAAGACGCCTTTTCTTCGGCTGCAGCCCGACGGTCGTGGCCATCGATCGCAGATCACCGTCCCATTATTACTGCTCCTAAAAGGTGGCACGAAGCACAGTAACATCATGAAAGAAGACCAGATATGCAATAACTGATGAGGGCCGAAAGTGCGTCCCCAGATTTTTGCACGTCTACGAACGCGAACAGACCTTTTACGGCGTGTTCGGCCTGTTGCTGTTCGTCGCATGGCGGGCATATGATACTGATCTGCGCAGGCCCTTGCTGCAACCGTCGACAGGGTAAAAGAGAGAAAAGGGACACGTGCATCCGCAAGGCATCGTGAGGACAACATGACGAAGGTGTGTGTGTGTGTGTGTGTGTGGGTCCAGGCTAACGACGATCATTTTAGCGGTCTAGGACCGTTTGTCATATCCATGAAAACGGTCGGAAGTTAGCCGCCAACCGCGACACTCCCACTCTGTCATGCATGTGAACTTATGAAGCAGAAGGCTCGACTAAAGTATGGAGCCTGGCCACCACAGAGAGCCTAGAAAACTCCTTTGCACTTACTCGTTTACATGTTTTGCCGCCTCAGTGCCGCGTCGACTAGCGTCGCGATCTCGTGCAGTACAAGTACACTTGACCGCTGGCTGAAGCCATTTGTTCTCGACACCAGAAATATCCAGCCCGCTAGGACGAGCGTCACAAGAATGAAAAGGGTTCAACGGATCCGCGCTTTAAGTCGCGACTTTATGAAAAAATGTGCTTTTTGGCCCACCTTATGCGGGTTGCCAAGGTCAAGTTTAGACTCTCACTGACTAGCAGACGATTTGTGCGGCGACAGGTATAAAAAACCCCCACGCTCATGGACAATGAGCAAACAAGGCAGTGTGCAATGTGCAATTGGATGTAGGATTCATCGGTCGTCGCAATATATGCCCTGTACAGTCTCAACTGTAGACCTTCCCGAGCAGAGCTTAAAAATAAAAAAAAGATCGCGACCACCATCCAATCAAGAGGCGCAAGGCGCAGTACGACCTGAGCGATTGACTGGAAGTCTTCGAATGTTTAAAAACATAAAGCCCTAGATCCTCACAATAATTATGGATGTTCAAAAACGAAAGGACTCCACTTTTCGGACAATATGCTGGGTTACTATAACTGAAGATCGTCACAGGAATGACTGAATTCTATTCAGTGGAGACTTTTTTTTAGCTTTCGCTTAGCCTACCAAACTTTTTGCAAATTGCCATATCGTTCAAACTCAAATCGACTTAGAACCCTTTCGAAAAATGTTAAATTTGTGCAACGCACTCAGTTCGCCAATTTTCATTGCTGCACACCTTTACCTGATTCCAATCTTTTGGCAAGTCAGGTTCGACCCTACACAGACGGTCATGAATCTAATTGAATACTTAAGAAGTATTACGGATTCTCTAGACCGACTCTAACCGAAAAGCATACTTACTTCACCGCAGACCATTTAGAAGAGCGTCCATCCAATCCACGTCGCTCAATCTCGCAACGGCAGCTTTGACAAAGCGCATTTGTCGCCCGTTCAAGAGCTAGGTGACCCTCAATTAATTTAGCGTCTTACAAATCTGCTTCCGCTCAATTGTAATCTTGGCCGCGATGAGGAAAGACTTGGTTGATCGTTCGATTCGCACGGTTCGGGCCTACATTATCGGAAATCCGCTCAAGATTACTGGATCATACTGAACTGCTCTTGAGACCACTGGCGAGTATCTAGCGCGTCCATCATTTACATCGAAATCTGGAGCAATTTTCCGAGATTACATTCTTATTAGCGGTCAATATTTTCTATGTTTAGAGTGCGGATGGCTTACTGCAATTCGGCCGGGAGCAGAGGATATTCTGCACACTAATGAGGCAACAGTTTTTGCGTAGACAGCAATACTAGGTAGGTAATCAATAGCCAGAAAATTTGTCAATTATCGAGGAAAACAAAATAAGAATTATATACGGCAACTTCAAATTGCAAGTCACAAAAATATATTTGAACAAGAAAGCAAGATCGACCGACGAAGTAAAGTTACAACAGCCATCTGAAAAACTTTCCAATCTTCGTCTTTGGTGGATTAGGATCATAGTCAACTTCCGGACCCGGAACATTTGCAAAAATGTCAATCTCCCCACCCTTCGGAAACTTGTTCCGACCAGTCCACAGCCAGTGTCCAAAGAAGAGAATCAGGACAATCGGAATGTTGATGTACGCAATAAAGAAGTCGGACGTATTCCACATGCCGCGAATAAAAACCTGGTAACCGTTAAACAGAACAATGATCGAGCACCAGAAAATGGTCCAATAAGCAGGCCATGGCTGAAAACGATTGTAGAAGTACTTCGACTCTTTACGCACAATCCCATGTGCCTCACAGGCGGACTTGAAGCGCAAGAAAGAGACACAGATCGTACCCCAGCAGATGAAAGTCGCAATAGACGTCAAATTCGAGAGCCAGTTCAGGACAGTCTGCGCTCCGTCTGAGAGAGTCATAAAAGAAAGAAGAATGAAAACGTTGGAAACTATCAGAGCGACGATTGGCAGACCATTGCTCAGAGTCTTCGCGCAGATCTTTGGTGCCTGGCCTCGAAGAGCCATTCCATAAAGCATGCGCGATGCGTTATATAAAATTGATTCTGCGGCCGAAAAAGCAGAGGTAAGAACACCGGCGTTGATAATCGACGGAAGCGCCTTAATTCCAGCACGGTTGAATGCAATCACAAAAGGAGAGGTGGCGGCACCATTACCGGTCGCATTCAGCAGGTCTGGATCGTTATACGGAACTAGCATTCCCACAATGAGAATACCGCAGACGTAGAAGAAAAGAATGCGGTAAAAGAGAAGACGGGCAGCCTTGCGCATATTGGCCCGCGGATTCTGGACTTCTGCGGCAGTCAGGGCAATTCCTTCAACCCCACTGAATGAGAAAGCAGCCTGCAAAAGCGTCGTGAACCAACCAGTGAACTTGCCGATACTGCCGTCCACTGGATAAGAAGCAAAGGCTCCCGGATCTTTCCAATCTGAATAATTACAAAAACATTAGCATAGCCCTACAGCTTTTCAAAGCACAAAGAGAGTAAGCATGATCTTACATCGAAATCCGATACGGTCGCCGTTGGGACCACCACCGAGGTTGACAACCAAGCCCGCGATGATCAAACCAAGGATCAAAAAGATTTTGATGAGAGCGAAAAAGAACTCTGCTTCACCAAACCAGCGTGCTCCAAAATAGTTGACTGCCGAACAGAGAACAGACAAGGCAATAAGGTAAGCAACCATATGACCGCGAGGAATGTCATTAAGAACCGGGTCGACATCCCAAAAGCCAATGATAATGCAAGCAGAGACAATCTCGATTGGAAGAGAGATGACCGCCGAATACCATTGCATCCATCCGAGAGTAAAGCCAGCAGATGGATGTAGATATCTGCTGGCAAAAAAAATATATCCACCGGAGACAGGTGCAAAACACAACATTTCAGCCTATCAAGCAAGTTAATATTTCAAAAAGCTAAAGATAAGGAAGACTAAAGAGAGCTATGAACACTCACCAGACTCTGGATCATACCCCAAACGACAGTACCAATAAGAATGTACGCAATCAGCGCGCCAGCAGGTCCGGCATGCTGAATAGCTTTACCAGAACCCAAGAACAAACCTGTTCCAAGTGTGCCAGCCAGTGCAATCATCTGCACATGCCGTTGGTGCATCTGACGCTGCAAACCATCGTAAAGCTTGGAGTCGACATCGACCTTGATGTCAGTAGTACCTTGTTCAAAGTCATCGACATCGTGCGTAGGCGCATTTTTTTCGGCGTCTACTTCCTGTCCCACGACAGCAGCAGGACTCTTATCGGAATCAGACATGACACTCTTAAGAAAAAATAAGAAGGAGCATAAAAAGATGCGAAAGGACAGATGACCGTGGAACAAATCAGGGAGAGAGTACGCGTATATATACACGTTTTAATATAGATATAAAATCACGACTTCTCAGTAGGTCATATGAAACATGCCACCGCCAGCGATCTGACAAAAATGCAGTGGGTACTACATGTATAGTGCAACTGTCTGGTACGCGCATATGTCGAAGGAAAGGCGTTGCCACAGAAATGAAAGCCCGTTATACAGGAGGCTCGAAAATGTGGCCAAAAGTCTAGTAATTGACAGAATCAACTGGACGGCATCGTGTGCACCCGTCCTGCATACCGGGACGTACTCCAGTGAAGATCAAGATGGAAAAAAAAGGATATATCTCCGATAAACTTGGTCTGAAACTAGGCCTAGTCGGCTGCATATGAACGGCAGTCAGAAACATTTAGATGCTCGTATACTATGGTTGAATTTGAACCCTTCACTAGTGATCGTCTATGACTACTGCTGCGCTGCAAGAATTTTCGGCGACGTCCGAAGGAAGCAGGCAGTTTGGTCCTTGTAATTGTGTTAGGCCCATTACTGAAATAGTTCAAAGATCCCGGTGGAGACCAGAAACAAAGGTAAGGTTGGTTCCGTGCACCGCATGAACCCACTTATCTCAAACTCTAAGGCCTTCACAAGATTATAGTCCGACTGTTTTTGTTTTCCCTCAGTCGCCGAATGACGTGATTATGCTCACGTTAGAGGAAATGGATCACCTTACATCCAGCATGGTGTAGAAAGCCGGAGAATAATGACACACGAGTTTTGGCAGCAGCTTGTTTGTGTACAGTACAGAACATTTATTATGAACTTGAATTGATAAGAAGAGATTGCCAGTCCCTGGCCAAGAGTAAGCCTGCTAAGCCATAAGCTAATGAAGACAAGCACTACAACGAGGATGCATTTTTAAGCCTGAAAGCGCTTGACGTTCTCGATCGCGAGTAACCAAGCCCAAAACTTCTGGATACCGATTCTATTGTCTGGTGTTTGAGAGTTGCCACCTGCGGCTGCACACGGCAGCTGCACACGGCACTATCTTAGATCAAATGGCGCAATAATAGTCTGCGGCTGGACCGTATAGCGCAGAAGCCGCCGAGAAGGCGTTTGTGGAGACGGGAAGTGCAATTATGTGATCTCGAGGCGGCTCCGCCGTGTATTGTGTATCGCTAAGTTCCATAGGCCGCGTTCACGAGGTCGCTACTGTCTATTTTCTTTATACCGTCTATTTTCTTTAATCTTTTATATTCTATTCACTTAGGTACTCCACCAAATTTTGTTGAATGATACTTCGGTTTCATGTCGTAGAATCAAAACTACAACTGCACGAAGGGTCATGAGTCCCCATGGGCCTGACAGTGACTCTCCGTAGTCGGTATCAGTTTAATCGAGGCGCGAGTATACAAACTAGCCGAGGGACTGTGCACCAGCCACGACGGCGAGGCCAGTTCTTAAATGAACGGCACCCAAGCCGCGATAGAAAACTCTCCTTCGACTCATGATTCAAAAGGCTGATTCTCTATCTTAGTTTTTATAACGCGTGATTCGTATACGGCTCTTTGTTTCATATTCGCCATGCCGGCCTCTATGATCCCGATCGTCCCACCAGCACAGCAGATTTGAAAGAAGGCAATACTCAGCATTTTCGTGGGAAGAAATTAGCTAAACCAAGGTGATTATTCGAATATGATTATCAAAAAATCCCGGAAATGTGCTAATATGATATCGCCAGCGTCCTACTAGGACAAAAAATAAAGGTATCCAGTCCAGAAGTTTCATATTTTAGTACATACCACATCGCGGAAACCTCGGCATCATCCATAATATTTTCGTATGTATCAAGACATGGATCTGGACACTTACTCAATTCCAGACATTTGAACAGTGGCCATTTGTCATTTACCGGCAGCCATGTAGACTTGCTTGCGTAGTACTGCAACTTCTGCTGAATCGCCAAATAAAGTAAATTTGCTGTGTATTTCTTGTATTCCACTTGCGGCCATGTTACAAATATAAGTGACGATATCCAGAAGACTCTTCAACTATTCATTCAGAGATACTTCTTGAGAAGATATTGCATGGTATATTTTGCTTGATCATCGTATCCACCGCCTCCAAATAGTGCTGAATGATTGAGCTCATGAAATAATCTGTAGAGCCGTACTCGATCTTCATATTCAGCAATTGGCTCCTTGATCTTCATAAGCTTATGATAGGCCTCGTAAAACCCAGACTGGCTGAAGCCACCAAACATGCTCATAATTCCTAATTCAAATTCCGATTAGAAGGATGCGAGGTGGGAGCAAAGTGATTGAGAGTCGTCCGCTCATTCCCCGCCAAAGACCCGACATTGAAGGCGGGCCCCACCTGTGCGGGCGTGCTCAGTGCGGTTCGGGTGCTTTCCGTCGCGCGGCAGCGGCACTTATGCCGCGGCGCGTGCCACGAACTGCTGTGCGCCGGCGTATGTTACAGCACGTGCACCACACACCCCGCGACCACAACCTCAATCGCAATCTTCTCTTCACCGCGCTCACGTCCTGATTCCGACCCCCCGCCTCTCAACTCCCTCACGTCTCCAGAAAATGTTGTCGACAGTCCTGAAGTCGACGTCGCGCATGACCTCGACTGGCTCGAGAGTCACTGCCGCTCGTCTCTCCGGCGCTCGTCGTTCGCTGGCTACCGAAGCGTCTACCGTCGTTGGAAGTGTTCCTCAAGTATGTCTTTTTTGTCGCAGCAGTTTCCTCGTCTGCCCGCTCAATGCTCAGCTGAACTAACGATTGCTGCATCGGCAGGATCCTAATGAGACCTTCGTGATCCGCTT
>JAKTPS010000259.1:0-13900 GCA_030556275.1 Lipomyces sp. NRRL Y-27488 | reverse complement strand
AGCCCTATTAGGGCTTGAGCCCTACCTGCCA
Organism: Lipomyces sp. NRRL Y-27488; assembly: GCA_030556275.1. NCBI lineage: Eukaryota > Fungi > Ascomycota > Lipomycetes > Lipomycetales > Lipomycetaceae > Lipomyces > Lipomyces sp. NRRL Y-27488. Next base: position 13,869 of record JAKTPS010000259.1, on the reverse strand, counting down.
TAGTAATTGGCAGAGGCTACCAGCTCCCCTTACCCTAGCTCAGAAGTATATAGTCAGGCTGATTTCCCTTCTACCTTGTCTCTGCACCGAAGCATTACTTCCTAAGCAGTGACATTGAGATCCTCTACATCTCTCTGTCTTCTATCTCTACGCTTACCTTCCTCGCGCTTTGACGATTATGCCAATACCTTTTTATATAAAATGAGTCAATGTGTTAAGGATTTTCGATTAATTGTGTGCAGTGATGTTAAGGATAAGCAAGTCAGCACATCAGCGATTGTTAACAAACAACGCGTCATTGCGGCCATATTGAGGTTACGGCAATGCAATTTGGAGTATGCGAACATTAGACTGGACGAGACAGAATTATCTTTATGGGCGGGAGTAGAATTTGTACCAAGGGAGGTATTAGCGAATATGATAATTGTTGATGCAGAAGCGACGCAAAGTGACAAAAGTAATTATGAAGGTTATATTGGACCAGAAGATGAGAGACTCGAAACTACAGTGGGAATTCAGCAAACGGATGATGGAGGCAGTGGTCAGGGATTAGCCGCATTGGAGGTGTTACATGAATTAAGAGACCACGAACTTGAAGGTGAGAGGAATCTGCCCTGGTAGAACGTCTCAAAGTCATAGCGTCTGGCGGCCATTGGCTGTGTGGAGGAGGAGGAGGAGGAGGAGGACGAGGGGTGATATCTCGCGATGCTGCCGCGGCCAAGGCAGTGTGCCAACTGCCGCGCGGTTCTGCACTTGTGCCGCTGAAAATCTTCAACTTCACGACTTTGCCTGGACTTGTTCCCATTCACCATCACACAAACGACCCTCCAACAGCCGCCATGTCCACCGAGAATGGAGTCACCACGCCGCCGCTGTCCGGCGACGAGGCCGCAGCCGACATTGCCGACATCGCCGCCGCCGCCGCCGCGCCCGCCGCCGCGGCAAAGACAAAGACCGTCTCGTTCGCCGAGCCCGAGACGCTGGACGACCAGGAGGACGAGTCCGAGGACGAGCTCGAGAAGCCCGTCGGGCTGCCGCCGCAGCCGGACAACCCAGACTTCTCCAAGCTGATGCCGCTCAGCCCGGAGATCATCGCCAGGTGGGTTGTGGTCGCCGTGTAGAGGTCATAGACTGGCTGGACCGACCGACTGACTCTGTTATGGAGAAGCCTCCTACCCTTACCCGATTCACGTGAGGTTGCCCTGGAGATGCGCCTCGTCCACATCCGGCGAGCAGGTAAACATGTCTGCCCCGATCCGGAGTGAACCCCGCCTCCGCCGATCACACCCCGACTCTTCTATATAGACGGCAGAGTCTCGTAGTTAGTTTTAGAACCAATCGACTCACATCTCACCACACCTCCTTGTATTCAACAACTCGCCTCTGCTCCGCCCTTACTATGGACTCTGACAACAACAACAACCCTATCCCACACAATGACGATGATGCCCACGCTGATCCGGGGGTCAATCCCGGGAATTCAGGTGATGGGCATGACATGGTAGCGATGCCCAGGTCAACTGGGGTCGTGAGCCAGAACGAGTTGGCTCCTCCTAACGAACCACAGTCTTCGGAACCGCCCTCCGCCTCGGCGAACGAGCAGACGCCTGTGCCAGCTACGAACGCCGCGCCGCAGGAGACACCAGCGGACCGTGAGTACCCGGTGTCGCGTCTTCTCCAAGAAGCACGCCGACAGGGACCCGTTCCACGGGCGGCGACGAACGAGACTAGGGAGAACCGACCTTCTCCCGCAGGTTCGTCTTACGTACCTCTACCTCCACCTCCGCCCCCGCCTGCCCTGACAGGACCGGCGGCGAGCCCGTACTACTCTCTGCCACCGTTGGTACCTTCAGCACTCCCGCTGACGATGAGTACCCCCCTGACTACGATGGGGGAAATGGCAGGGAGTATGCCGGCAGCGCCACAGCCACCGACGTGGAATGGCGTCGTGCATTTGCCTTGGAAGTGGGATGGCACCCACGCCAACGGCCAGTCGTTTAGAACGTTTAGGTGGAATCTCCGTCTGAACCTGCGACAATGGGGGATTGGGGATGCTGAAGGCATCTTCCACCTTACCCAAAATGTCGCAGGCGATGTGTCGCACTGGCTCGAGCAACACGAGACGTGGCTGCTCGCGCCGGGGAGAACTTTGGACGAAGTCTTCGCTCAATTGGAGAGCGCGTTCCCGTCCATTCCCCAAGCACTTGACGATCTTACTAGGTTCTTTACGATTTCCCAGTGCCGAGCGGAATCGCCAGCAGCCTACGCCAATCGCCTCCGGTTGATGTTGACGACACTCTCGATTCCCGACGCGCACTGGGCAGCCCTGCGGGCCTTGCAATTCCGATGCACGAACCAGGAGCTGCATGCAGCACTGGTCGTGTGTACCAACTTTGACGAGGCCGCGGCGCGCTGTGCCCAGCTTATCGACCCGCGCTATCTCGGAACGGGCATCCCGCTCGCGACCTCCGATGCACGAACTTCCGACGCACCGATTAGTGCGCAACGGACCACCTCGAATCCGAGTACCAATGCGACGACTAACTCGAACGAGCGTCAACGCAAGCGCGCGCGACACCAAGGACAATCCGCGGGCTCAAGCTCTGCCGGACCCTCGAGTGCGACGCCGCGCCCTCCTCCTCCTACTCCTAGTGGCTCTGTTCATTGTGACATTTGTAACATGAACAACCATCGCACGGTGGATTGCGGGTACAACCCGAACCGCCCGGGAGCTCGTCCTGTGAGTGAAACCCTAATTACGCTCTCTTCAACTACGGCAGAACCACAGACTAATACTGTCACAGATGCCGGAAGACAAGAAGAATGGCGCGCCTGTGCCGCCGAAGAAGGACCCCAAGAAATAAGGGATGAACCTATTTTGCAACCTTTGGCGACGCAGCCATTACAACCTAATGTTGAGATTTTGTCTTTTCAATTACCTTCTATTAGTAACACTATTTCAAATACAATTACTGCTTTTCATACTCCAAACGCTATACACACGAAGCGTCAAAAGAACGACATTACAACCGAGACCCAATTGCCAGAAGCTGCAAGCCTACCAGGTGTCATGCTTCGCATGGGCAACAAAGAAGTACGCGTCCAGTTAGATACTGCATGCTCGACCTACGCTGTCAGCAAAACCTTCTGCGCGCAGCACAACATCGAAACGTGAAACATCGCGCAAGCCGCGCATACATCCGTGGCTGCGACCGCGAATGGGTCTGTGCACCTTACGATAGTGGCTGACCTCACGCTAAGTCTAGGCGTTGAGCAGTTTACTAAAAGTTTCTATGTCCTAGACGCGGACCACTTCGACATTCTGGTTGGAATGCCCTTCTTTCTAGAATTCCGAGCAGTCATTGACTTCCCTGAGAGCAACCTGCGGCTCCATCATACGGAACCTGCTGTTGTACTGCCTCTAGTGGGACAAACCACCGCCGCACCACCGCGCGTTATGGTTTGCAACGTTAAGAACTATCTCAAATTACTCAAGGCGCGTAATCTGCGTGACGTCGAGTACATTTACATGGTTAAACTTAGAGAAGTTCTCGACACGTCCACCTTACCAGGCGACTTATCCGCTATCATGCTGGGTGACGCCGATGTGGCGGATCTTGGACCTCAAGTCCGAGAACTCTTGTTGGAATTCCAAGATGTTTTCAGCAACAAACTCAAAATGGAAGAAATCAGCAAACGCTCGGTTACACATCAAATTCCCTTGATGCCGGGTGCAGAACTTCATCCTCCTTCCAGGGGCATTCACCGACTATCTCAAGTCGAATTGGACGTGTTACGCGCTCAATTAGAAGAACTCTTGGAACAGAAAATGATCACACCATCAACGAGCCCTTACGGCGCTCCTGTCCTCTTTGTAAAAAAGAAGGATGGTACCCTACGGATGTGCATTGACTATCGTGCACTAAACCAGCAAACCGTCAAAAATCGGTATTCTTTGCCAAGAATCGATGAACTGCTTGACAGAATCGGTGGGGCAAAATATTTCACAAAGTTCGATCTAACGTCGGGATACTACCAAATTCCGATGGACCCTGCTGATCGACACAAAACGGCTTTTAACACTCGCTACGGACACTACGAGTACGCTGTCATGCCTTTTGGGTTAACGAATGCACCAGCGACATTCCAGAGTTACATGAACGACCTGTTCGCACCGGAACTTGATCGCTTCGTCATCATTTACTTAGACGACATTCTGGTTTACTCCAAAACCGCATCTGAACATGTGAACCACATTCGAGTAGTGTTGGAACGCATGCGACAACACAAACTGTACGCAAAGCCGAAGAAAAGCGAACTCTTCGCGCGTAGCTGCGATTATCTTGGGTACGTGATTTCGGACAGAGGTGTTCACACCAATCCGGGACTCGTCTCCTCGATATTGGACATTCCGGTCCCTACCTCTGTTAAGGAGCTGCAGTCCTTCCTGGGGATGGGGAATTTCTATCGGAGGTTCATGCGGAATTACGCTGCGCATACAGTCAACATGACATCTGCCAGTTCATCTAAGCACGGCAATAGCCTGGTTTGGACGGATTTGATGGATGCTGAATTTAAGAAGGTTAAAGAGCTGCTAGCTTCTGCTCCGGTTCTAGGCATCCCAGACACCACAAAACCATTTACTGTGGAAACTGATGCGTCTACCTTCGCAATTGGTGCAGTATTGTCGCAAGATGGTCACCCTGTGGCTTTCGACTCAAAAAAGCTCGACGCTCACCAAAGAAACTACCCTGTTCACGATCTAGAGGGACTGGCCATTATTCGCGCACTGACAGTGTGGAGGCCATTCCTTTGGGGTCAGACTTTTGATGTCTTCACTGACCATAAGTCACTACAATACCTGCTAACCCAGGAAAACCTGAACAATCGTCAACGGCGTTGGTCTCAGTTCCTGGCAGATTACGATCCAAAGATCCAATACAAAAAGGGGAAAGAAAACGTCGTCGCTGACGCCCTTTCTCGCGTGATCATTAACCTTTTGCAAGTCGACTTACAAATCGACTGGGACTTTGCACCCCTTTACAAGCAAGAACCTTGGTCTACCATCATCGCACGCTTACAAACCGCGCCATCCACAGATGTGCTTATGAATCGGTATAAATGGCATGATGGCAAACTCTATTTTAATGCTACACTAGGAGAAACATGGCATCTCTGTGTGCCTGGTCTCGCAAACCACAATCAGATTATTGAATTTTACCATGCGCACCCGTCTTCTGGTCATGGGGGAATCCATGCCACTCATGAAAAAATCGCGCGTCAATTTTATTGGCCCAACATGATAAAAGACATTGCATTACAACTCAAAAGCTGTGACACATGTCAACGCACGAAAATCCCGCATGTCAAACCTGCAGGGCTTTTACGCCCTTTATTCATTCCACCACGCCCTTGGCACTCAATCGCGATGGACTTTGCTGTCTTACCGGGTACGCCAAACGGGTTCAACCAAGTGTTGGTTGTGGTGGATAGGTTGACTAAATATGCGCATTTTCTACCTGCTAAATCCAATTATGACATGCCACAACTTATACAAATTTTAATGGACGACGTGTTTGCAAAACACGGACTTCCGGAAACTATAGTTTCGGACCGTGACGCCCGTTTTACCAGTAAATTTCTAGATTCTTTGAGGGAAGCCTGGAATATTATTCCTGTTATGTCCACTGCGGAACATCAACAGACAGACGGACAGTCTGAACGCGTTGTGCAAACTTTTAAAAATCTTATTAAGCACACGCTGAACCGTGCCGAACGGAAAGAGTGGGACGACTATCTCGGCATTATTGAGTTCGCGTACAACAACGCACCTAATGTCAGTATTGGGATGTCACCATTTGAAGCCAGTTATGGGTTTATTCCGAAAGGATTTGAGCAGTTTACGCCCGGCTACCACGCCGAGGCTCAAACGTTCTCCCATAATTTAGAAAGTGTTTGGTTACGCATCCAGGATGCGCTACACTCAGCGCAAATGGTTCAAAAGATTCAAGCTGACCGACACCGTTCGCAAGGCCTGGTTTACCAACCTGGGGACCTGGTTCTTATACGCACGAGCGTTCAGCACCAACATGGTTTGACTGACCCGTACCAAGGGCCTTACAAAGTGCTCGGTATGGACAATCCGAATAATGTGCGTGTCGCACTTAAACCTGGCGAGATTTTTCACCCTGTGATTAACCTTGATCGCATTAAGCCATATCACGCACGCGACCCTGATGCTTACGGGACCCGCGCACGCGTAACTACCCAAACTCGCAATATCCGTGAGCCGGAAACAATTCTTGCGGCTGAACCTACAGGTATCAATAATGGCCAACGTTATTTCATTAAATGGCATGGACTACCACCTAGCAAAAATTCTTGGGTGGAATCCAGTTATTTACCGCCGCACCTGCTTGAAGTTTGGGAGCAATCTACACACACTCCTGTATAAAAAAAAAAAAAAAAAAACTTTCTTGTGAATCTCCTTGGGACTCGGAAGATCACCACTTTCTTTCAATTGACTCTACACATTCATTCTCTATGCTCTTTACCTGTGTACACCGTCACGGGGGGGTGTTATGGAGAAGCCTCCTACCCTTACCCAATTCACGTGAGGTTGCCCTGGAGATGCGCCTCGTCCACATCCGGCGAGCAGGTAAACATGTCTGCCCCGATCCGGAGTGAACCCCGCCTCCGCCGATCACACCCCGACTCTTCTATATAGACGGCAGAGTCTCGTAGTTAGTTTTAGAACCAATCGACTCACATCTCACCACACCTCCTTGTATTCAACAACTCGCCTCTGCTCCGCCCTTACTATGGACTCTGACAACAACAACAACCCTATCCCACACAATGACGATGATGCCCACGCTGATCCGGGGGTCAATCCCGGGAATTCAGGTGATGGGCATGACAACTTTAGTGACAATTCATTTAAATGTTTTTAAATTTTGGTTGACGATTTACTTAAACAGTTATAGTGCGATATCAAGCTGGTCATCCAGTATCATGGCAAGATCCAAATATTTTTGTTAATGCCTTTCCTTCATTATTTTGGAGAGGCATGGGAGGTCATTTAGGAACCTGTGGGGTCACGAATGTAAGGTCGTCATGACTGGAGCTTGATTGGCTTGGTCACTTGTTGCGACTTCACAATCGCATGTTTGCATGACATTCCCAGTTTATGTTTGCCGTGTTTGACATGTGGTTAATGACGGAAAGTAAGCATCTTGCGATACCCATTGTTCGACAAAAATCTTTTGATGAAGTGACATCGGTCGTATGAAATTTGTCCGGGGACGGCGTGACGCGAATGTGCGAAAAACTTATTCATGGGGATTACGTTGATGACAGGGAGGTTTGGATAATGGCACAAAAGGTAAGCAGTATTCGACAGGCACTGCCGTTATCGAGTGAGCGACGAGGCGATATGCGAAGCGAGATGATTTCACTTGCAGTGAGTGAAGGCTTACCGTTTGTGTGGGTGACGTTCAACCCACAGGATTTGAAGGATCCCTTGGTTGCCCATGTTGCCGGAGAAAAGGTGACAATAACAAGTTTGAGGGATAAGGAGCGTGATGAGGTAATTGCGAAATTGGCAACACTAGATGCACCGGCATCGGCTCGATATTTCAGGTAGTGAATGTTTGTTTTGGTGCGGAAACAAGTTGAAATATCTGATGAGAATTGTTTAGACTGATCATTGATGCCATATTGGAACACCTAGTTCGGCCGAGTGATGTCGAGGGGGTGATATTCGGAAAGTGCAGTCATTATTACGGTTGCGTTGAAGCAAATAGTCGCGGAGCGTTACACTTACATGCGCTACTTCATATTAAAGGAAATATATATACTGATCGCGTGGCATTAAAAGCTCGGATAGACAGTGCTTGGCTTGAGCGATTACTGAAATATATTGATAGTATTATTTCGCAGTGCATTCAACCTGAATCAATGTTTGCCACAGAAATGGATTGGCGAACCATGATGGTAAATACAGAGGAGATGTTTGCGGAAGAACTGCAAGAGCTGGGTACTATTGTCGCACGTGTATGTAACAAGCATCATCATACACAAACATGTTATAAATATGGACATACGGATTGTCGATTCCATTATCCAATGGCACTACAAGATAAAACTGACATGTTATCCAGTGGACAAATTGTTTGCAAATGGGATGACGAATGGATAAATCCATTTAACGTATGTCTAGCCGCACAAATGAAGGCGAATCACGACGTGAAGGCATTGGTTCAAGGCGGATCTCCAGAAGCTTTGTGGTTTTACATATCGTCGTATGCGACAAAGGGAGAAGCAAATTTGAGTCGACAACAGGCATTCGCAGAAGCTGTTAAACATGTTAGTACGAGTGCAAACCAAAGCAATATCGCATGGTTTATGAAGATCATCAATCGCTTAGGTTTTGGTAGAGAATGTTCAGCAGTTGAGGTTAGTCATATTGCCATGGGAGGCGAAGAAGCTTTTACAAATGCAAAATTTGGTCGCATCTTGTTAAACAATCTCTTGTGGAAGATGTGTCAAATGTTTCCGACAATTGCAGAATATGTCGCAATGGAAAACAAGGACGCATATTCTCCAATGGTGAAATTAACAACCGAAACAAATGACGGTCAAGTTTTGGAGTGTTACGATCATCGGGGAGAGTATTTTCGGCATTGGAGTTTGTATCAATGGGTTAGTCGCGTCCAGATCGGACGGAAGCGAAGGAAAGGAGGAGGATTTGCTTTTAATGAGGACTTTAGGACCGGGAGTGAGCAAAGAATTAGACCATTTATGGAACATCTAGTACCAGATTTAATTGGGCGACACATGCGAGTTGATATGAACGGAGCATTCGTTGAGGAACGGTGAGATGATGAGGTTTAGAAATTTTGGTGAGTCAATTGTACTAATTAATAATGTCAATCTAGGTCTTACGCTATTCTGTGCTGCTTATTTGTGCCATGGGAGGATTTGCGTGAGAGCGTTAAGCCAAAATCTACTTGGCGGGATTTATGGTTGCGAACATATGTTTATGTTCCAGAAAGGAATCAATTTCGAGTGCGAAATTTACAAATTATTGGCCGCGGTCGAGTCAAGGTTGCAGAGGAAAGGAAACAACATGAGGAAGAAGGAACACAAGAAGAAGTTGACGCAGCACAGGATGAAGTTGACGCAGAAGATTTTGGTACCATCATGGATGAACTGGGGATAAGCGCAATTCAACCTGAGCCAGTGCAACATATTTTGCGGGAAGTCGAGAAGGGTGATATAATGATGGCGTTACACGATATTGCAGAAATGGAGCCAGTTCGAAACATTCTGACTGACGTTACGCCTCATTCTAGAAGTCAGTTAAACAAGTGGATGCGTTCCGTCAAAGCTAAGACTGACATTGACGAGGATGACGATTTCGTTGAAGATGCGACAAGAAATACAATTCAATTGCACGTATATACAGAAGAAACTTGGATGACAGTCACGCGGATTGTTAATATGGAACAGCAGTTGAATACTTTGCAAAGGAATGTTATGGCAGAAGTTGCATTTACTATGGATCGACCCGAGAATGCCGAAAGTGCCGTATTATATATGGGAGGTGAAGGTGGTACAGGAAAGTCAAGAGTTATTCACGCGATCAAACAGATGTTCCAGTACAAAGACGCGGAGTCTCATTTGAAGGTTACTGCAATGACGGGAAGTGCGGCAGACAATATCGGCAGAGTAACATTACATTCAGTTGTTCCACTTGGTGATAATAATCGAAAGATGAATACAGCCAATTTGCGACAGAAGTGGCAGCCAATTGATTGCATTATTGTTGATGAGATAAGCATGATGAACTTGAAACAGTTTCAAGAATTCGAGTTGAACATGCGAAAACTGAAAGTTCCAGATAAAACGGGGGAGGAGTTCGAGTCTTGATATTGAGCGGCGATATGCAACAATTAGCCCCAGTTGGTGGTCATCCACTGTGGGCGGGGGATCCGTTCAGACAAAAGGCATTGAGTCTCAATGAAAGTCATGCACGCAATTTATGGATGTCGATTTTGCGCATCCATATGCTTACAGAACAAATGCGACAAAGTGAAGATGAACAGTTCATTCAAAAATTACGTCGATATCTTGCGGACGGAAATTTGGAAGATTTTAGCGCAAATCAGTCAAAAATAAAAATGAACGAAATTAATTTTGACATTTTTGATAAAGTGATAGTAATGGACAACAAGACGCGACAATACTTAAACAGAAAAGGTGAAAAGCACCAGACAATGATTTGTGGAATGAAACAGAATGCTCAATTTGAAATGCCTTAGGTGCGATGCGATTCGCGAAGCGAAATAAGACAAAGTTGTATTTTTTTTGTGCCGGACATCCGGATGCGGGCAGTAGTAGTGCGACAATGAGTGAGATTCTTAACATTGGTGACAGTGGAGATTGTTATGGTGCTGGATTATTGCCTTATTCACAAGGAATGCCCGTGATGGTAACAAAGAATACCGACATTGGTAATGGTATAGTAAACGGCAAACAGTGTCGCATGACAGAAGTCTGGTTTCGGGAAAACAGTTGCGTCACAGAAATCTGGAAAGACGTTTTTGTTGTGGACAAGCCCCCATTGGCGATAGGGATTGAAGTCGATAAACCAAAATTCCAGGCAACAGACGTGACGCTACCTGCAAGTTATCCGTTGACGACGCTAACCTTTCGAGCTAAATTTAAGACAAGAGACGGAAGTACGGAACAGATCGAGCGCATTCAAATTCCTTTGACTCCCGCATTCAGTGTAACAGTTCATAAGGCACAAGGAAAAGCATTCGGGAAATGTGCAGTCATGTTAAGTAAATTGAATCGAGCAGGTATATACGTAGCATGCAGCAGGGTAACAAAGCAAGAGGATTTGGTATTAATTAGTGAAGGATTGACAAAACGACGAACATCCCTGACGCAAGAACGCGAAGTGGACACGATGAGAAGGGAGATGCGCAGACTGTACGACAGGGCAGACGAACACGAACGATCATTAATTGAAAGAGGGATCTTATTGTAAGATGGTGACGATGACGTAAAATTGTACTTCTGTAACCATGTGACGTTAAAAAATATCTGACAATATTTCTATTGGTGGGATGATTTTATTAGAAGTGGGATATAGTTGGAAGAATTGATTATTTATCGATCAAGTAAAAAACATCAAGACCATCGCCACGTGAACATGTGGAAGACGCGTCTACCAAGGGGACACAAATTAATGGACGTACGACGGAAGCACATGCTATTGTTGTTGGAAAGTCAATAACATTTGTGTCTACACGCGAGAATATCGCGACGTCGAGGTAATAATCCAATATAACCAAAATGAATACACAAGAAAAGAATGTCAACCATTATGATAGACTGAGACGAAAATATCATCATAATCAATTAAGCTTCATCATCATGTCTGCGGGCTGGGAGGTGGAGAATAGAACGTTGGATCAAAAGGCGAGTGAAAGTAACAAGTGTTGTAATCACCCAGGATGTCAATCGCGTGCATGTGAACAGACGCGCCGCGAGAAGTCGGGTAAGAATAATATGTAGCATGACATTGAATGGCGACGAGGTCACCCAAATGAAGAGACGTGGGATCCAGAATGAGCAGTGTCGCTTCTATCGATTGATAAATGCGAACATCGGGAAATGATTTTCCCTCGATAGCGACGTTTGCAGAAGTAGTGAACATCGCATAAATGAAGTTATTTGCAACTGAAAAAGGTATAGCGAATTCAGGTTGACGAAGAGGAATAACGTGTGCAAGAGCGCGAATGGTCTCATCATCGAGATGTAAGACGATCATTGAGCACGGCAGGGAGTTTTCGTGTAACAGTTTGTGACCGAGATATCTTTCGATAACATGAAAACTTGTAAAAGAATGTGGACTAGTAACGTTCATCAAGCCGCGTTCGGTCCAGACGGTTGCGTTCGCGTTTGCCAAATGAATAATGTCGGACATGATAGGAAGAAGAATTTGAGAATAGAAAGAAGGAAAGGTTGAATCTGGAAGATGTTGTGGTTTTCAAGACGAGTGTCGGGAAGTACTTCATCCAACATGACAACGGAGGGAGGCAAATGTTACGAGATTGAGTTTCGAACATACAAAATTGGTTACGACGGGGTACAAGGGGGAAGGCAACTCAATCGAAGTTGTCAAAAGCAAATGACAACATACGTCACAAATGACGTTATCGAGACACGTAGCATCGCATCATAAGTGGTAGAAAAATGAGGACTGCATTGAGGACGACAAGATCGATGGAACCTAGCGCCATCTGTCTGTACAGCACACTAAGTCTTGACAACAGATAGATTTGGCGATAGTTTGAAATATCGCATTCGCATAGTAGTGATTGGAATGATCATTCGCACTTCACAATTAACATTACATAAGAGAACTTCTCGATTCGAGACTCATAACATGGAATGGTCTTGAAGGAAGAAACTGGTGACGGAATAATCAGGGGTGATCGATTGCGAAGGTTTTAAAAGTGAGGCAGCGTTATTGACGAATTCGTAGGAGCACGGACAGGGGAAAGCTATGATGAAGATTTAATCGCTTACAAAGTAAAAACTTTGAACGGCGACGGCATTTGCGTTTCGCGATGTCTTAGACTAGCCGACATACCAATTAATGCCGCCTTACCAAACCACGACGTTCCCTTTGCTCAAGCTCTTTCGAATTATAACCTCGCAGAAAATGACATCACCAAAAACGGTCATTCAGAAATGCTCGTTTGGACCGACCACGGCCTACTCCAATTTCCTAAACATTTTCAGCTTGTCGAGTGTATCATTTACGGGACAATTATTGCCAAAGTCTTATCGCCCAGTTCACCAGCCTCCCGACATTACATTCGATTGGCCATTGATGACATGACGTTCGAGACGTTGCACGACATTTTTGTAACGGATCCATACTTGCACGCCACCTTTTTTCAATATCGCTGGGTTGAGGCAACCATTTGTCACTCACATTTACTCATTCCGATTCACGATCGACGCGTCCTGCCAATGCGCCCCGGACTTTTACAAGACGTCGATCTGCATATTGGAGATGAAGTGGGTATTCGATGTCGCATAACAAGACACGAGGAGGAGGAGGAGAGACCGGTTGCCGAAATGTTCCTTTGCGAGATCTATCTTTTTTCGAGCCACGACTTGTCTTAAGATGTAGTCTCTTTAAGTCAAGCATATAATAATATACATATTTTTCCTATATCTTGATCGGGGGCGAGCCGCGGTCTTTAGGAAGGGCCTCGTCATAATTTTTCTCGTCACTGAGAGATTCGGCAAGAGCCTCACCCCGCTCACGCTGTGCTTCTTTGGCCTCCTCACCAATCGCACGCTAAAACCCGAACGTGTATAAAATGAGGTCCTTGTCCATCTCTTCTCACACGTAACTGCAACAAAATGAATCGAAGCAAACCAGAACGCAGCATTCGCGCGCAACGTCCTTATTACAAGGCACCTGCATCACAATTTCCTTCGAGGCATAATCTGGTCGAAAATGAAATTAACTATCTCTGGGGCTCCAACAATGCCGTTTGGACTGATCACGGCCTGATGCAATTTCCCTCACGTCTACGTTCCATGAATAATATCATATATGGTACAATTGAGGTCATTAATTTATCCCCGCCAATACCTCTCTCCCATTGTTATATTCGCTTGAGGGTCAACAGGGCAACCATTCACACGATCGAAAACCTCCTTCGCACAGACCGTTCTTTGGTGCAAACATTTTTGGAGAATGATTTATTCGAAGCAATGATCTCGCCGAACCTAAATTTGTTTAGCGGAATTCATGACCGACGCGTTCGACCG
>JAKTPS010000258.1:0-13990 GCA_030556275.1 Lipomyces sp. NRRL Y-27488 | reverse complement strand
GGTGCGGCGACCACCGTGAGAGAAAAACTGATGTGAGAGAGTCAAAGAACCATGTGGTGGCTCTTCTGCTGGTTGTTGTTCAGGGTTGGATCTTTGCCTATCCTCATGGTGCTGGTGCTTCTGCCAGTGCCGGTGCCTGTGGGCCATGTTCCTGTTCAAGAAGTCCTTATCTGTGTTTTCTCATTCCCTCGTCTGATCAGTCATACTATGCGCCGGATTGGCATTGTTGCTCAGTGACTTGATTAGCACCCTCCATATTTTTACGTTTGACCTTTTGACTATTGCATGAATTAGACCTTTTTATTAATAATCAATGAAATCAGTTTGTTCCCATTATGAATTCAGTAGGCATTGACGTTGTAAGCGACATGAAATTCTGACCAATGTCGTGCGTTCAGTTAGGCGTAGCAGTTAGCTAGGACTAGCAAGAGTGAGAGCACCAGCGTGTTCTTCTGTAAAACATTTACGACAAGAAAATCGTTGGTTAGATCAATGCTGTTCTCGCAATAGCTACAGGCGACCGTAAATGAGTGGTCGGTGTAAGTCGAGCTACGTTAGGGCAACGTGGACCGTAGAGGAAATGATGTTTTTAGGTCGAAGCAAAAAGACTCGAGCCTCGATGAAAGCATTGCCTTACGGTCTAGGACAGCGTGCATTGCCACTTGTTTGAAATGAAACTGAAAGAAGGATTATTGAAAGACGGATATGTGACTCCAGGATCCAAGGAGCCTTGCTCGGTCGCATTGTTAAGGTGAGGTGGCGCCGGCCATAATATACAATTTCCTTAACTGGAGTGAGTTTACGGAAATCAGACTGTGATATCGACAAAAGCCGAATAATATTAAACCCCAACGATATTCATATTCTCATAAAAAAAGTTTATAATACACAAATGAAGCAGCAAAATAAAATCAAGCCATCCTTAGTCACAACTATTCTGCTATTCTGGGCCCTGAACGTTTTGTAGCGGATGCGATGTAACACCAGCAGCAGCGACTGGTGTGTTCGCTCCGCCTGTGCTGTTCGCAGTCGCAGGCGAGGATGCTCTTGATTTCGGCAGGCCGGGCGTTCCTGCGGGAGTGGTATTGGCTGCTGTCGTCTGCGCTGACGAGACGGGCGCAGGACTGAGCCCTCTCCGGGGCACGCTACTCGAGCGCACGCCGTAGCGTCCTCTTCCGGATCCGGTTTGCTGTTTATCAACCTGCAGCCTCTGGAGATTGTCCTGCAGGTTTTCAATTTTTATCTGCAAGAGACTGATCTGCGTGTCACGAGCAAGGCGCTCCTCGTCCCACTGCATATCTCTGAGCCGTAAGATATCGCCGTTTGCCTTCTTCTCGAGCTGCTCGTTCTTCTCCCGTACGGCTTCGAGCTCCTCGACCGCCTGTTTGGCCGCGGCCTGTGCCTTTTGATACTCGACGCGCATGTACTCGGTTTCGGTATCCCGGTTGCGAAGACGATCTGTCAGTTTCTTCACCTCGTCTTCTTTCTGTGCGTTGGCAATCCTCAATTTCTGCAAGTTGGCAACGTCGCCCGCTCGGCTACTACTGTCAGCATCATCACCAGCGCTGTCAGCGATTTCCAAAAGCGCCGCCTCAGCCTCCTTCAATTTACTCTTCGTTTCCGCGATCTGTTCCTGCAACCTTGCCTTTTCTGTGTCGACTTTAGCAAGTCGGGATTGTGCTTCGTCCATGCGATCTTCGAGAGCTTTCTTCTCGACCATGACTTGTCGAACCATGTCTCCCGCACTTTCTTTCTCTTCGAGGATGCGACCATGGTGTTCTTTCAGTGATGCTAGCTCGCTTCCCCTGCTATAAGCTTCGGCTTGTGCCAGTCGTAGCTTTTCTTGGAGATCCTGGAATTTCAAATTAGGTTAGCGGAACGTGAAAACTTGACAAGAAAGTCGGATGGGAGGCATACCAAAATCTTACGCTCCATCGCATCGATCGGCAGCTTAGATAGTGACTCGTCATCGTCGCTGGCGTCAAAATATGCCATTTCAACATCTTTCTGCCCACCAACAATTGCAACATCGCTCATCGTCCCTGGCCCCTTTGCGTCGACCATCAAGTCAGCAAGCCGGACATGCTCCATCGGAGTCTGATTATCCTCTTTGGCAGCGATGTCTTCAGGCCAAACGCCATCTGCGATGCGCGTCCGTTTCAGAACATGTAATATTGTCTCTTCCATTGTCAACTTCACCGGTGCATATTTGTCTGACTCCAGAACAGTGAGCAATTGTGACACGACGCTCTCCTGTGTCAAGGTGGAGAGCGAGTCGCTCACATCATCGGCGTTGAAGTCGTGCACTGTAAGCTGTGAACCGGGCACTTCCGATGCAAACAATCCACGAGACGGTGACTGCAAGGACTCAAGCAGCGGCGTGATGGGAGGCGGAGTGGTTCCGCCACTCGCGATCCAGTCTGGCAGTCGCGCAGGCAGCGCAGTCAACTCTTTTGTAACGCGATCCGGTAACAGACCAGCGTCTCCGCGCAAAAGCGTGACAGCCGTCAGCAGGCTACTCAAGATTGACGTGTCGATAGTTGACTCCTTGCGACTGAGACGCGCAGCAGCGCCAATCAGAGCATGCTCGGCCGTATTTACGGTCACAAGCCGAATGACAGGCGAGATTGGTCCGCCGGAATCTACGCCTCGCAATTGTCGGACCTGGGGTTCGGACGCAATGAAGCTATAATCAAGGGCAACAACAAGGTCTACCCGCGGTAAGGCGAAAACCTTCTGCCGGTCGCTCTTGTCTAGAGCCCGAGACGGAATCACAATCACGGTTGCCTTCGTGAACACGTCGGCGTCAGCATCATCCATTTCTGTATCGGTGGCCATATTGGATTCAGCAATGCCGTCGCGTTTCACGAATTTGACACGCTTACCTGCCAGGTAATTTGTCACAAGGTCAATTGCTGCGCCTTCACGTGCGACTATACCAACCTTCAGTCCATTGTCTTTAAACACAGACAAAATGCCATCTAAAACTTTGAACTTCTCGCCAACGTGAACGATATAGCGTGATTCGTCTTTATCGCTCAAGTTGCGTGGCAGGAGCGTCGGGACCATTAAATACGGATGTGTAGAGACGAGCAGCGTGCGAATCAACACCGTCAGCATCTCGGAGCCAAGCCTATCTCGATACCCGAGTGTGCTTGAGCCAAAGTCGCAAAACCGAAGGATCTCGCTGGAATGTAAAAGTAAAATGTGTTCGTACATGTGCCTTTGGAAGTCACACAGACTAACCGGAATGGCATATTCCATGTGGCCGAGTCGATACTTGTCGAGGGAAATTGAGCTGTCCGCAATTGTATTCACCGGAAGACTTGCGACGCCTGACTCCAGTCCTTCCGCCATGGCTTTTGTTGCAGATCGTGTCGGCGGTGGTGGTCGTTGTGGTCGTGGCGGCGTCGCAGTAGCGCCAATAGCCTGTGGTGACACTGCATCTTGCTGCTGGATTTGGATTGCAGCCTCGGATGCCATCAGCTCAGATGATGACAGCTCCGCAGCTGCGACCAGCATATCCATATCGGCAGGCGAAGAAGACGGGTGAGGTAGGGATTTGAGAGATAAAGTAACGTCCGCGCTGATCTCCTGGGTGGACGCTGACTGTTTGTCAGATAGCGCGATGCCAGTATTCTCTGCTACTTTATCAAATTCTGCAACAGCAGACGATTGAGTCTCCGCAACTTCAGTAAAATCGGCGGTCCAAGGCCAGTCGGCAACTTTCGAGGCAGCAAAGGTCGCACGTAAACCTGAATCGAATTCGCTCGAGGGTACAGCGGTAAGATGCGCCTCGTCGATAGGATCTAAGCCAAATTCCGGGCGAGGTTCAGGCTCTTCAGCTTGGGGAAAGAATTGAGAACCTGGACAACAGAGAATTAAAATACAATCGAACAGGGGTTTATCCCATAAAAAGTACTCACCTTGTTGAGAGTCTTGGAAAAAGAGAGACTGACTAAGTGAGGTTTGCTCCTCGCTGTCCTCGATGCTGGACTTTAAGCTGGCTCGAGGCTGCGATTCGCTATGGGACTGGACAAGTAGAGGTGACGACAAGTCACTGTCAGAAGTATGAACGAAAAGTTGGCCTACGTCGGCAGAATATCGTCTTCGCTTCGGCTGCTGCTGTTGCTGCTCTTGCGAATGCTCAACGTCCGACGAAGCCTGCCAATCGAGGACTGCGGCTGAAGAATCGCTTTCGTCTGACGGTGCTTGTCGCGGTCTCTTCTGAGGTGGAGAGACTGGGGGCGATGGTGACGGTGAAGGTCTAGTATTTTTGCCAGTTCGCCGCGCTTTGGGTCGTTGCGCTCTCAGACTGTCCCAGGTGACGACCGGCTGTGGGAAGTCGAAATTGGCCGAGGCGACGGGTGTGATTGCAACGTGAAGAAACTCTCCGACGACAGTAGGTTGCACAATCGAATGCGACGGTCGTGAAGTGTTGCCCTTGTCTTCGTCGTCGGTGCCGTCAAACTCCCAGCTGTTGGAGCTTGGTTTATGATCTGCACAGACTTCGGTCAGACGCTGAAAAAAATCACGCTGCAACAGCGCGTGCTCCCCCCAAAAGAAAATAAAAAACAGCAACCCACCTATGCGACGAGACACAGTACGCCTCTTCCTGTTCGAGGAGATACGCGGCAGCGGCGGCGGGAGCGGGGACTGGGACTGGGACGGAAACGATTCCTGCGATTCCTTCAATAATGTCTTCGCCCGGGACTTCTTATCCCACGCCTCGAGCAGAATCGCAGTGCAGTCTGACCGTTTACCCTGATCGACGCATCAGCACGTGATCCGAATACGGCCAAATGTAAACAAAACAGAAACACACTCACCCAAGTTGGCTTGTACTTCTTGTTTGTGACGGGATCAATGCCGCTCCACTGGAGAAGTACTTCTCCCGTATCGGAGTCCTCCTTTAAGATCTTCTCTACCGAGAAGTACCCCTGGCTTCCGCCTTGAGTAGCGCTTTCCGGAGTGCTGGCCGTCCGCTGAGCGCCCGTCGTGTCAGCCTCTGCTTTGTGATGCGAGCTTCCTTTCCGTCGCGGCGGGCTGTCCTGTGCTGTCCGGCTCGCGAACGAGCCGGCTAAGTGGGATTTGCGGGATGATCGTTTGCGGCTGTTGCCGGGCGAGGCCATGGTCACTTTTCGCGGCGAAGCGCCAAAGAAGGCGATAGAAAATGGGAGGATTGTAGTTGACCCGCGATAACCAGCACTTCGCAACTTACGGTTTTTGCTCTATATTTCAATATCCTATGTTTATTTAAATTCCAGAAAACGCGCCATTTATCTATGATATATGATGCAAGGACTACTATATATGTACAAAACTGCTGGTTATCGACTAATCGTTTAGGAAAAAACCTCCACCTCTGTAAATGAAGAAAGAGTCATTAGCCAATCGTCGCCAATTCAACAGCAATTCTCTCAAAAATAAAAGACAACTCACGGTCTACTATGTCGCGAAAAGTAATCGTAATCGATGCTAATCGCCGCGGCGAGCATAACGGCCCGTTGATCAAGCGTCATTCCAGGCGCTTTCTCTGCCACGGACGAGCCCTCCGTGGATGCGGAGTCCATTTTCAGAATGTACACGCCGGTATCGCTAAAGAGCTCGCGACCAAGACCAACCCAGTTCCGGTCGACCTGGCCCATGAGTCGAGAATACTCGTCGAGCAGGTCGAATCGGAACGAAAGAAATGGTGCATCTATCGCGGCAAATTGGTCGTATGACTGGTCATCGTGCCTGCGTGAGTGTGGTTGTTGTCAATACAGAGCCTTGAAAATAAGAGAACAAATATAGGCACGCACTGCTCCTTCACGAATAAATTATAGCGCCGACGCCAAAGATGCCAGCTCTGTTGTGCCTCGCCTACTTCTCTGGCATCTTGATATTCCGTGCCAGGAATGATAACCTTTACATAGGAGTTGATCCAAGAAAATGGCCTTTGCAGCTACATTATGATAAAATGTTTAGCAACTGCCGCGGTACCAGACACAGCATATCAAGCTCAGCTTACAGTGAGTACATGATTCTGGTGCCTATCGTAGACATTAACCCTGAACGGACGATGTAGCCGATAAACTTGGCGTGTGATCATTTTGAACAGGCCTGTGCCAAAAGTAGATTAGTATCAATAAAGCTCCCGCACATATGAGTGAGCGCACTTCATACCGATGTCAACTTCTTCAATATACCCTACGTGATTTCCACTAAGGTCCATTAGAGCCTATTCAACAATACACTCATCAGTCGCGACTCATCTGGATCAGATTGTAAACCTTCAACATACGTATCTGTTTGCTTGTTCGAATCCCTATGTCATTGTGACATGTCAACGACAGATGTTCAAGCAACTCGTGTAAACATGCCTCTTACAAGAAAAATGTTCATGAACTCGATCTTGCGCTCAATGACAAGCGCAGGATTCTCGAGGATATACGCCGCTCCGTCAGATGGCTGCAGAACGCCGCGCGGATCCTGAATCACACGCGTCTCGAGCACATCGGGATCCTCACCAGGACCGTAGCCGTATCCGTAATATGGGCTGCCCTCTCCCTGTTGTTCGGTAACATCCTTCCGCGTGTTTATGTTGCTGTACTGCGGGCGTATGACACGCTTCTTCGAAATATAGCGGTCGATCTGGCTGCGGGATGCGAAGGAGCGGGTAGGCCTAATGGCGACTGACGCCGAGTAAGAAGCTGGCTGCCATGAGAGTACTGGTCGCAGAGGACGCAGAACAGGAAGCCGCCGTAGGGCCATGTCGTTATTTTGACCAAAAGATCTCTAGAAACGTCTTGAGTTGTCCAAGATCTGATATCGAACAGCCGGCATGACGGATCCTTGTACCGTCAGCAGTCACGTGTACTCCGCTTGGCTATCGTCGTCCAATTTCATCGACATTCGACAAGGATCTCTCTGTCCGTATATACATCTCCCTCTCTCCCTCTAGGCGCACAAAGATATGGTTCTCGCGGATCTTGGCCGGCGCATCAATGGCGCGATGGCGGAGCTTACTCGGTCCAACGTCGTGGACGAGAAGGCACTTGACGCCATGCTGAAAGAAGTCTGCATCGCCCTCATCGAGGCGGACGTGAATGTAAAGCTGGTGTCGACGCTACGGAACAACATCAAGAAGAAAGTTAACTTCAAAGACTTTGCGCCTGGTGTTAATCGACGACGTCTTGTGCAGAAAGCCGTGTTTGACGAGCTTTGCGCTCTCGTGGACCCACATACGGCCGGACAGGCCATCGGCGAAAGCAGCGAAAAGGAATTACCACAGATTTTCAAGCCAAAGAAGGGCAAGAGCAACGTGCTGATGTTTGTGGGTCTTCAAGGTGCTGGAAAGACGACTTCGTGTACAAAACTTGCGCTATGGTATCAGCGTCGGGGGTTCAAGGTTGGTCTTGTGTGCGCAGACACTTTCCGTGCAGGCGCATTCGACCAGCTCAAGCAGAATGCGCAGAAGGCAAAAATTCCATACTACGGTTCATACACGGAGTCAGATCCAGCGATTGTGTCCGCCGCAGGTGTCGCCCGGTTCAAGCAAGAGAAATTTGACATTATCATCGTCGACACGTCCGGTCGCCATACGCAGGAGCAGGAACTTTTCGACGAAATGCTCGAGATCGCGAAGGCGGTAAAGCCAGACCAGTCCATCATGGTCCTAGACGCGTCGATTGGTCAGGCTGCGGAGTTGCACGCGAAGGCGTTCAAGGATGCAGCCGATTTCGGTGCAATCATTTTGACGAAGATGGATGGCCATGCCAAAGGTGGTGGCGCTATCTCCGCTGTAGCGGCCACGAGAACCCCAATTATTTTCATTGGTACTGGCGAGCACATCCAAGATATCGAGCCATTTACACCTAATCAGTTTATATCGAAGCTGCTAGGTATGGGCGATATGCAGGGTCTGGTGGACCATGTCAAGCACATGAATTTAGACCAAAAGGAGACGATGAAGCACATAGAGCAGGGCATTTTTACCGTCAGAGATTTACGGGACCAGCTGACAAATATCATGAAAATGGGGCCGCTATCAAAAATGGCGGGCATGATTCCGGGAATGAGCCAAATTATGGGTGAGGTTGGCGAGGAAGAAAGCGGGAAACGATTAAAGCGAATGCTTTACATTATGGACTCCATGACAGAAAAAGGTGAGTTGCGGGTAGTTAACTCTCATTGTCCCGCTAGTAGCTAACACCTACAAAATAGAGCTCGACAGCGATGGTAAGGTATTTGTAAACGAACCTACGAGAATGACACGAATCGCAAAGGGAAGCGGTACGTCTGTGAGAGAGGTCGAGGAGCTCCTATCGCAGCAACGGACGATGGCAGGTATGGTCAAGCAAGTTGGAGGGGCTGCTCAAAAGAAAGCTCGGCAGAAAGTCAAACGCCTGCGGGCGTAATCGTGGCTTTTATTATCATATTTGGAAATAAGTGTACTCTAAAATGCATTACTTGCTTTCCCTTATTATATACAAAGAAACTGGTAGTCGACGGGGGGTAATCGATCAGGCGAGAATATTCACACTCGGGCCATGAGTTGAGCTTAGAATAACCTCGCGGATGAGAGGTTTCTGTTTGGAGGTTGACGAATGAATGGCGGCTCTAAAGGCAGCCAAGAAGGCCCTGATATTCCTCTCCAATTCCTCGGGACTCATAGTTGCCTGCAGGGTAGCATTAGCACACATACTATTAACATAAATCAACAACCGGAGACTCACTCTTGCGATTACGGCGTTCAAAGCATCATCACGGGTTCGGAAATCCAGGGCACCTGACGACTCAGACAGTAGCTTCGGAATATCACTAGAAACTGTGCCACGTCGGTCACTGGGCATTAATCCCTTGGGACCCAAAATACGCTGAACGCTGCGCATAGCCGGTAAGATTCCAGGCGTGGCAAATGCCTTTTCGAAGAACACGTTCTCCTTTTTCAACCGTGCAATCAAATTGTCGCCGCCGGCGAAGGTTGCACCGAGCTTGAGTGCGGTCGCGGCAACCTCTTCGTCCTCCGTAAAGACCGCGACGCGCTCGACCGATGGCGGCTTCGGCAGTCGGACCGAGCCGCGGACATGCTGGAAATGCAGCGGCAGCGCAAGCTTCAAAGTGATCGAGATAATGTTCGAGCCTTCCTTCTGACCCACTTCCGCGGCAAGAAAATACCGCGAGGCGGTCGGGATATCGACGGTCACGGGTGTGACGAGTGTCGTCATCGCCTGTGAACGCAGGCGCTCGACCTTTCGCTTGAGCTCACGCTGGCGGGTCTCTTTTTCCTGTTTGCGCGAGGCGGAGTCGCGCTGCTGCATCGAGACCGATTTTGATGCCACCCTTGTGCTCTTGTGCCGGACAACATGCAATGGCCGAACAGCGAGAGGCAATTCACTCCTGCCCAAGTGAGCATTCAGCTCAGAAATCAATCGCCGTCGAATGATCATTTTGTTGGTCCTGCGAGAGTTGGTTCGGTGAACTACGGCTTGCTCTGGGTGGAGCGAATTTTTCGTTCCGAACGAAGGAAACACTGTAAGCATACATGGGGTTTGTACTACCATCACATTATATCATACAAATCAGATATATCGCTATTACTTTGTTTAGTCTGCCTGATTCAAATAACAATTTTGTTCCGGTGCTTCGCGTCTCTCACTGATTTACGATTCAGCCATTTGTCGCGCGCTTTCAGAACCTTCGAGCTGGCTACCGGCGGTAGTGTCTTTGATTTGTTCGCTCCCAGAACGCGCACTGTCACGTCACCTTTCTTCACTTCAACGGACTGTGAGTCATTGAAGATCACCTTCCTTCTTTTCTTTGCCTGAGTACTGTTGTTGTTGTTGAGAGTGTCGTCGTTGTAGTCTGTGTGAATAGGTGCCGTTGTGACTTGCTCCAGCACCTCGCGGGGAAGGAATAGCGGCGGTAAATCGCCAGCGGCCGCTGGCCCCGATTCCTCGGCGGCTTTTGCGTCCCTCCTTTGCGTTTTCTGCACGGCTCTGTCCTTCTGCTCTCGTATCCGGTTGTCTATGACCTGTCGCTTGACTCTCAACGCATGTCTTTGTGCGGCCACTTCGCGCTCAATCTGCCTAGATTGCGCCAGCACAGCATCACGGCTACCTTCAAAGGTCACGTCTTCCGGCGCACTGTCGTCATCGTCATCGTCCTCGTCGTCATTGTCCGAGGACGAGAAGTCTTCCCTAGCCGTCGTGTATCCTGTCGCAGGCGTCTCGGGCAGTATCGAGCTGTCGTCGCCACCATTGGTCTCTGAAAACTTGACGTGCGCACGCTTCGTCTGCGGCGTGGATGTAACTACTGATCGTGCCTCGGCCGGTCGTGGAGCGGTTTGCTTTGCCATGGCGATGATGCGCTGCCGAAGTTGTAGACGAAGAGAAAATGCGATGAAGGATTTTTGGTTGGGAGTTACCCGGATTGAAATTTCAGGGGTCGCTTCCTTAAGTGTGCCCAGTTCGGGCATAGTGACTTTTCTGCTTGTCTCTGGAACACCTCCCCAGAACCCAAGTATTCATGCCCTCGACGGAGATAGATGACCCGGAGCCGATCTCCATCGATAGCTTGGGCCCATATTTGGTTGAGGATTTTAAGTCGTTGCCTCCTGACACACTTGACAGCAATGGTTCGCTGAGTACGACGAACACTGCTCAAGTAGTGGTGGCACTGGCATCGTCATCGACTGAGGCGTCCAGTGCTCCTCACAACGAGCTTCCCACGGATCTTTTTGTGGGAAATGATGCTGAGCGGGCATTTGCCGACGATAAAGACTTTGTGCGGTTTTCTTGGTATGCGCTTCGCGATATCATCGGTATGTTGCATATCCCTTTCATGTTTACTTGTTAACATTTCATGTCTGACATCCGGAGGTACAGTCAACGACAGACTAGATCTCCTCACGCGCTTACCGTCTGATTTACGCAAATATCTTATATGGAAGAAGGAAACGATACAGCTCCACGGCTCAGTTCCCGCCTATCTACTCGAAACCAGGTTGGCATGGGGACCTGATCCCAAGCTGCTGCTGCCTGTGGGTACGAGGCTGTTTGAGAACCGAAGTATGCTTTTAGTTTGCTGGAATATTCTGGCGCTATTTTGACTAATTTTTACTTGTCTGATGAAGACGATTATAAGATATTACTGAATGACTTTCCATATGGCTTAGAAGACGGCATCGTTCACATCGTTGTCTGGACCAAAATCGTGATCGAGACATCACCGCCCCCATCGTCCTTGTCCTCTGCAACAGCAGCACTAATGCCATTTACCGGTGCCATCAACAGCGACAGCACTGCACGCATCACTCCAGCCGCGCACGCCCTCATCATGTCCTTCGTCGAGAGGACATTCCAAACCCCGTTGCAAATGTCTTCTGCCAATATTCTCTGGTTCAAGAACTGGGCTGCGCTTATGAGCATTCGAGAGATTGATCATTTTCATATTTTGCTCAACAAGCCGCCGATACACGATGGCAAATTGTTAGAGATTCTGGGAGTTGATGATGTGCATGTCGCGAGAAAATGGGCGGCCGTGGACTCTAGACTTCGTTTGTAGGCACTCTATTTTTTTTCTGCATTTTTTAGATCTTGCCTGGTCTAGTGCAAGACTATAGACGCATAAGTTATTGGCTCATTTTATTCAATCTCGGTATTTTAGCATGTAAAATAAATGCCCTGGACATAATGTTGCTTTCTACATTATAATTGAGTTTGCGCGGCTTGTACGCAACTCCAGGGCACACAGCCTTTGATAACCATACGCCATCTCAAAAATCGACAGCACAAGCACGAAGCCTACGAAAATGACCAGCAATAGCGGTACAACTGGCTATTTTGATCACATACCGCTTCTTTCTCCTCCGGCTTTCTCGTCGCCTCGGAATTCACAGTCAACGGTCGTTTCGCCCCTCACGCTGGTGGACGACTATCATCGGCGAACTACGAACGGTCATAACGAGGGGACGAATAACATCGACAATTACCTATCAACTAGTGGCGACTATGACGAAGATGAAGATGACGAGGAGTTCGACGTGAACGGTCTCCCGTTTCCGAAAGCCATACCACGCGCAGCGTTTTCTGCGCCTGAGCAGTTTGATCCGGACTCCTTCCTCCTTTCGCAACACCGGTATAAACGGCTTGAAGATTTGAACTCACAGCTTGTGGCTTGGTCGGAAACACTGCACAAGGAACTTGTTGAGCTTATTAATAACGAATACGCTGACTTTATCGGTCTGGGAAAGTCTGTGAGCGGCGGACCAACGAAAATCATGGATGTGCAGCTCTCCGTCGTGGGATTCAAGAGGGAAATCCAGGGCATTTCCAGCCGCCTAGAAGGTGTGATCCATGACGTCGAAACGATTTTGAAAGAAAAGCAGGAAGTTCGAGCGAAGGAGGTATTATCTAGCCTCTAGCTGTTTTCGTTACTGTCACACGGCACAATGCTGATGGCCATTACTTTTACAGAACCTTGGACGTTCACTTCTGCTCTTTGGACAGCGGCTGAAGGAACTTGAAATCGCACTACATATTGACGCTGACGCGTCATCGGACCTCATAGACTCATTCCCGAGGTACGTCCGTCTTCCAATACCAGTTCACTCGCACCGGAAATACTAACCCACCATCTGCTGTAGCCCACGTGCCCGACTGCACACCCTATCCACCGAATTCATACACCTATCCCGTACTCTCCGGTCACTTCCGCAATCACATCCGTTTATATCTGCACAACTTCCTCGCGTCGCCGTCGTGCGTGAAAGGCTTGCCGCCGAGGTGCTCGCGGGCTTGAAAGCCCAGCACGCCACTGCGAAATCCAATGGTACGGCTGCTTCTAGCATAAATGGCAACGGCAATGCAAAAAATGACGACGATTCACATGAATATGATGATTTGTTTCGGTGCTATTATATGATTCGCTATCAAAAGTAAGGCCGGCGTTTCAAACATTTAGTGCATTTTGTAAGATTATGACATAGATAGAGGTAGCGGCGTTTATTATTCCTTTTGTTTGTCATTACCAAAATATACGCTGCATGAGTGACATCGGGCTCTCTTTCAGTCTCAGGTTGGCCCTGCTATGTTGCAGATTGTTCTATGACGATTCCCCACACCCGGCACTTCGCAGGGGCACAGTTAACAAACAGGAGGCCGCCTACCGTCCAAACAGACGCTACGTCGGCGCCGATTGCTGTAGGGTGGATTTGCCGGCTTGACATGTGGTCATCGCAGAAGCAGTCACGCCGGCTGTTACAACTTCCTTATAAACAACCGCATAAGCGTCTACTCCGCGTCATCTCTGCGTAAACACTTGGTGTTTGACCAACAACAAGGCAAATTTATAAAGTAATGAGCATTATCATTATCATAGAAAATATACGGTGCTACAGTGAAAGGCCGTCGACTATATGTAATATAGCAACACAAAGAATAAAAACACCAATGAAAATCCCGAAAATCAACGCAATAATGAAATCACATCAGACAGAAAAACACCAATACAGAACAAAAGAAACGTGAACGAAAGTAAGGTATTAAGTATATAAGAAAGAAGAGAGGTATCACCACTCCTTCGGACAGATCCACTCATGCGCGCTCATCCTTGCCTTGTGCCCTATCACCTCCTTGTAATACTCCGGCAATTGCTCTCCTTCCTCTAGGTCCGCTACGAAATCAGCTTTCTGCTCAAGAAAGATCTTGCGTATGTCGTAGACGTAGCGGAATCTGAAGTGGCATGCTCGGCAGCCATTCTCTTCCTCGTTGTTCAGGTCATGGGGCAGCGGGAACAGCTCACGGTTCGCGAAGTCCTTCATCAACGCAGCTTTTAGTCCAGCCGGTAGCTCAGTTTCAGGGCCAGCATGATAGAAATACACATCCAGCGTCTTAGTGTACAAGCTATGAGGAGGGTATGCGAGGGGCTGGAAGTTGTCCAGCTTTCGCCCATAGCGTGGGACGTAAAACGTCTGAGGAATCGTAGGCATATAATAGCCAAAGCG
>JAKTPS010000257.1:0-14029 GCA_030556275.1 Lipomyces sp. NRRL Y-27488 | reverse complement strand
TGGTTCGATGGTCTAGTTGGTCATGGCATCTGCTTAACACGCAGAACGTCCCCAGTTCGATCCTGGGTCGAATCAAATGATTTTTTTTTAAATTGCCCGACTAATATTTTTTTTTTAAAAAAAAGGGGAAAACTAGCATTAAGAAATTGAGAAATAAATTGCTGCATTTAAATGGTCGCAGATAGGGCGCTCGAGGCGCCGTAGATGGGTGCAGCGTATTTAGCCGAGCGGTCAAGACGGCTGTGATTCGACCGTGGGCGCGGGGTTCATATCGTGCGACTGCGAATGGCCAGAGCGTATCGCCCGCTCACGCAGAAGACTTGTGATTGTGATCGCCTCATTGTTGAAAGCGTGCTGAGTCACATGCCCCGGCCTTCTCGGGTTAGGGCCCTTTTTGCCGCCCGCGAACAGAAAATTTTTTCCTCGTTTTGGCGGCCGATTTTTTCTGCTCTGGGCGGTCGTGAGTAATATTATTGGCCAGGGCCTTTATTTAATGCCACACGCCTCGCCCGCCCTTCCTCGTCTTTCCACACACACCACACGACCAATTGCACCTTCTGCATCCCGTTCCCCCAGCCGTACGTCACACTATCGACAATGCCGCCTGCTACCGCCGGTACGTTGGATTCTTCCGCAGTGGGCACGTTGTCAACGCGACGATTGATTGCTAACGGCCCCGCTTTAGACTCCCCGCTCAAGGGCACCGAGAGCGTTCGCTCGAACCCCTATGGTCCGAACCCGGGCGACTTTCTCTCCAACGTCTCCGGCTTCAAGCTCATCGAGTCCACTCTGAGAGAGGGCGAGCAGTTTGCCAACGCCTTTTTCGACACCGCGAAGAAGATTGAGATTGCCAAGGCTCTTGACGACTTCGGCGTCGACTACATCGAGCTGACCTCCCCCGCTGCTTCGGAGCAGAGCAGGCTCGACTGCGAAGCCATCTGCAAGCTCGGATTGAAGGCGAAGATCCTGACCCACATCCGATGCCACATGGATGATGCGCGGATTGCTGTTGCTACCGGCGTCGACGGTGTGGATGTCGTTATCGGCACCTCCCAGTTCCTCCGTCAATACTCTCACGGCAAGGACATGAACTACATTGCCCAGTCTGCCATCGAGGTCATCGAGTTCGTCAAGTCGCACGGCATCGAGATCAGATTCTCGTCCGAGGACTCTTTCCGATCGGATCTGGTCGACCTGCTCAACATCTACAGGACCGTCGATAAGATTGGTGTCAACCGCGTCGGCATTGCCGACACCGTCGGCTGCGCCAACCCGCGTCAGGTTTACGACCTCGTCCGGACTCTGCGCTCGGTTGTGTCTTGCGAGATCGAGTGCCATTTCCACAACGACACTGGCTGTGCGATTGCCAACGCCTACACTGCTCTCGAGGCCGGTGCCACCTTCATCGATGTTTCCGTTCTCGGCATTGGCGAGCGAAATGGCATCACCTCGCTCGGTGGCCTCATGGCGCGCATGATTGCTGCTGACCGCGACTACGTTCTGTCCAAGTACAAGCTGCACAAGCTGCGCGACCTCGAGAATCTTATCGCGGATGCTGTCGCGATTAACATTCCGTTCAACAACCCCATCACCGGTTTCTGCGCCTTCACTCACAAGGCTGGCATTCACGCCAAGGCCATTCTCGCCAACCCGTCGACGTACGAGATCCTCGACCCGTCCGACTTTGGCATCCAGCGATACATCCACTTCGCCAACCGTCTCACTGGCTGGAACGCGATCAAGTCGCGGGTCGACCAGCTCAACCTCAACCTGACTGACGCGCAGTGCAAGGAGGTCACAACCAAGATCAAAGCGCTTGGTGACATCCGGCCACTGAACATTGACGACGTTGACTCGATCATCCGCGAATATCATGCTGATCAGGCTGCTGAAATTGCTGCAGCCGTCAGCGTTTAAAGCGTTGTTTTTTTTATTGTTTCAAATTTCTGCATCATTAAAAGAACATGTCATATGTCATTATCTGTTGCCTAGAAGGGCTTCAGTGGTATCAAATTAATGGTAGGAGGGAGTTATTTTTTTTTGACTTAGAGTGTTTGCTTTATGGTTTTACAGACAAAATGAAGGATCTAAAAAGTGGTTTTGGTTCTGCATGTATTTTATACACTACAAAAAGTCGCGTTTGGTTGGTTGATGCATCTGGAATACATCATGGAAATTAGAACTTTTTGTTTACTTTTAGATGACTCTTGAAACTCTCAAGCGGCTTTTGTGGCAAAAAGCTCGCGACGCAGGCCGCGGTTGTGGCATAACTGCAGCGGCACCTGTGCAGTTTCGCTTGATAATCGGCAGCGCCGCCAACGGCACACGATCACCACTCAACTCCGTCGTCATACACACAAAAGCACAGGCAAGCGAACATCTGGCCGGCTTCCCCACCCATCTTCCTGTCCGGCCCCCTGCCCCTTGATGTTTTCTCGCGAATATGTTTTCAGAATGTGAGTCGCCGTTGCCGTCATTTCTTTATCTTGATGCTAATTTGGACGGATACAGACGCATCGAAGTTCATGGCTGCCTCAGCGGCGACTTCGAGTCGCGATCCGCCTTCGTCGTCGCCGCCGAACCCACAGTCTAGTGCACGCGCCCCGCAGCCTTCCCGCATGCAGCACAACTCTCGTTCTGGCCTGTCGTCTCCTTCTAACCTCTCAACCGCGTCGTCCTCATCGGCCACCACAGCCTCGCGTCTGTTTCACTCTGCCGCCGAGACCGTCACAGAGTTAGAGGACAACCCCCGATCAATATACTCGCCGCGCCGGAATTGGGCTGTTGCGGGCGGCGGTCATCCTGTACATGCGGCACGGCCGTTTCCTGGCCGATCGCAGCTGCTGCGGGAAGAAGACGAGGACGACGTCGACGAGGAACGCGAGATTGCGGTCATGGGAACGGAGGATCAGCAACAGCTTTTGCAGTCTCAGCGACCTTCTTCGCAGCCTAGTGGGCTGTTTTCCGGACGGCGTCATCTATTCTTCAAAAGCGCCGCTCCTTCCGCGAGTAACAGTGTTATTGCTGGCTCCGTCACAGCTAGTCGGCAATATGACCTCGATGATGGACGCGAAGGCAACTACGGAGAAGGAGCCGATGTGATGCGTCCATACGCCGACTCTGTTATCCGCAGCAGCTGGAAACCATACGATACAGAGGAAGACGACGACGACACGGCAGCGTCGGAACAGCATACTGCCGACGATGCCGTCCCGAAGGAAGACGGAGAGGCTGACGAGTCTTCCTACGCACCGTCCTCCCGAAATTCTTTGGAGAGTGTTGGTCTGGACAGTGTTATGTCTCGTCCGCGCCGCCAATCTCCTCCGCCGGCACGTTTGAGGTTCAACGATCATCCTAACCCGCGTACCATGACTGCCGCGACAATGAACACTGCAAATGCCCGCCGCCGAATGTTTTTTGACGAATTTGATACGCCGGAATTTGCTGTCCCCGGCGGTAAGATTGTCGCGGATGTCAACGACGTTGCCATCCCCATTTCTGTTCACGACGCTCATATCCCCAAAGACTTCCCGGATGAGCAGCTGCCCGTACTTTCCAACGACCCATCAGCAAATCAGCCTCAGGGTGCGCGCAATTCTCTGGACGTCGGAGAAGGCTTCGTGCCGCCTATATTGACCAACGCGATCATGCAATCGAATCTGGACGGCCTTTGGTCAAACCTCTACATTTTTTCAATGTGCTGTCTGTTTGCCACATCGTTCATTATTTGGCTCGAAACAGAAGTCACAAAGTCGATTTCTCTTACCGACAGCATTTATACCGTCATCGGTGGGTCCGTATCGATTTTGGCTCTGGATACGTTCATCGCTATTAGTATTTCTGTGCTTTGGTACATCATGCTGCGTACTTGTGTGCGGCCCGGGCTTTACGCTCTCATGACTGCCATTCCGTTTATGCTCTTAGGCTTGACAATGTATCCGCTCATCATGTCGTATCGAGACAGCTGGGGTGGAAATACCACTCAGGACAAGGTGATGCGGTGGACGAGTTTTGTCCCCACGATTATATCTATCGGCTGGATCTGGTTTGTAGTTACAAATCGCCGCGCGATCGGGCGCGCGATAGGCATCGTGCAACTTGCGTGCAACATCCTGGGCGAGAATTCGGCGCTTATATGGCTTAGTCTGGGAACACTTGCGTCTGTTCTTGTGGTTACGTGGATATGGTTTGCCATGTTTGCGCGAGTGTTTTTGAAAGGAACCGTTGTGGTCGGTGGCTCCGGGATAACGACGTGGATTTTGGACCAGAATACGGGAGTGTTGGGGGCATGGTACATCCTAATGTTCCTGTGGACTTGGGGTGTTTTATCTGGTGTTCAACGGTGAGATCCTGGTTCTTTGTTTCGTATTTGCTGAACTTCTCGGGTACTAATTGGGACATGCAGGGTTACCACTTCTATCACCGTATCGCAGTGGTACTTTCATCGACACGATCTTCCACGGCCGACATCGAATGCCGTTGTATATGCCTCGTTGAATCAGGCTGGCACAGTTTTCTTTGGCACTGCCTCGTTTGCTGCGATTCTTTCGTTGTTGATCAGGCTGCCGCTGCTAATGCTTCCCGCTCGGATTGCAACCATCTTGCAGTCGTTTCTCTTCAACTTGGTTCCGGGTTCCATTACCGCGCTGACGAACCCGCTCACGTTGTCTTATTCGTCGATTACAGTTCAGCCTCTTGTGGTGTCCTCTCGCGGGCTTGCCAGCCTGCGGTTTCTTGACCTCGGCCCGAATGCGACATACAGGGACTCATGGGCTGCGTACCGTCTGTCGAAAATGCTTCTCTCGTCCGCCCGCGCGCTGACTGCTCTTGCGCTTGGATTTGGAGCGTGGGTGCACGCGGCGCAGGACGTGAACGGTGGTAGCTTATACGGATATGTGGTCGGCCTTATGGGCGGCGCGATCGGATGGGTCGTGCTGGGAGCCACCGAGGGCAACCTTTCGATGATTGTTGATTCGGCGTTTGTGTGCTTTGGGATCGATCAGATGGGTAGTCACAGTGGCCATTGTCGTGAGGCGGATTTACAATTCGGTGGAATAGAGTGAATCGATCGCGATTGCTGGCGATTCTTATTTGCAATTGTGTTTTTTTTTTTTGGCGTTTACGCATTTTTTGCTTTTCGATGATTGTGCGCACCGTCGCACGTTGGAATTGTTCTAGACTAATATCCTGTCTCTTTCTCATTGTTTGTCACGCATTCTTGTAACTGTTATTTGGCGTATGTTATCGGTGGTATAAGGACGGTGGGTGGTATCGGATATGCAATGTAGGAATGGACGGTTATCATAAGTTACAGGGAGTGCGACAGGGCAGGCAAGGCATTGTTTTTCAAATTCGATATTCTGATCAAAAAAAAACGGACAAGACGAACTTTGATAACTATTATTACATCTTATGCTATGCTTTCTTGCTTCGCTGGGGGTAGAAGACGGCTGGGGATGTCTTGGGCTATATTGTTAAATGTGTTTCTGTGAGCTGTTGTCTTTCATTTTGGGCAAAACGGTAATGTGCTGCTTTGTTTGATGTTTGATTGGAGGCTTTTGCATAGTGTTTCTAATTCGAAGGAAGAATGATAGCAAGAAGTTCTTTTAATCTATTTACGATAGAAATGTCTTTATGGTTCATGAGAGGACAATTAGTATATTTATCGCACCTGAGCGCGCACCAAAGACGGCGCCTTGACAACCTTGCCCTCCTTGTTGACAAGTTTCCTCTCCTCGCCTTCGGCGGTCTTAAAGACGACGTCCAGCTCTTCGGTCGTGGTGAAGCTCGGTTGTAGGGTCTCGAAGATCTTCTTCTTGGGGTTCAACTGAGGCTCGGGCGTGCCGTCAAAGCCCTCGAAGAAGATTTTGTCGCCGGCCTTGGATCCCTCGGGCGGGGTGGTGAGCTCGACGGTGTCGTCATTCGAAGCGCAGAGCACCATGGCCTCGGACTTGATGCCGCGCATCGTGACGGGCTTGAGGTTCGCGACGACGATCACGTAACGCTCCTGCATGTCCTCGATCGGGATGTACTTCACGAGGCCGGAGCACACGGTGCGCGGGCCGGTGGAGTCGCCCATGTCGATCGTCGACACGTACAGCGCGTCCGCGTCGGGGTGCTTGACGGCTTTCTGGATGAACCCGACGCGCAGGTCGACGAGCGCGGGCGTGACCGGCGCGGCCTCCTTCTTTGCCGGCTGCGCCTTCGCCGGCTTCTCCTTCTTGGCCTTCTTCTCGCCGCCCATGTTCGCCAGCACGATGCTCGCGTTGATCTGGGCCGCCCTGTCGATGTTCTGGCCCCTAAACACCTGCGAGCGCTGCACGCGGTCCGCCCAGCGGATCAGGCTCTCGTTGGCCTTGTACTCCTCCGGCGTCCACGACTCGACGACGGGCTTGCGCACGCGCGCGTACGTGATCAGGTCGACCAGCGACGGCGTGTCGGTTCCGAGGAGGAACTTGGAGGCGCCGAGCGCGGTCGCGAGGGCCGCCGCCGACGCGGGGAAGGTCTCGGACAGCGACAGGATCGACGACTGCTGGGCCTCTTGCTCGGGCGTGAGGGCGGGAAGTTGGCTCGTGATCGAGCTGTTTACTTGCTGTAACCAGGCGTGTTAGTGTGTCTCGTGTGCACATGGGCACTTCGTAATGGGAACAACGAACATCAGGATCAGCATTGAGAAGCATCGACTTCACGAACGTCTCGGACAGCAAATCCAGCGCGTGATCAGACGACGACGACATATTGTACGATGAAAACGATATTGACTTTTGCAGACTGAGAGAGTGTCTTACGGGAAGAGGTCGCAATGGCAGGCGGAGTATATTTGCAGCTCTTAACCTTGGGATCATTGAACTGGTGAAGTGGACTATCAAAAAAAAAAGTTCGACATGTCATAGGGTTTTGCTTCGCAGTCCGACTTTGTTCACTCGACAACGAAGTTATACCATACGAGCATACTACATATAAAAGATATTTGACTGTTCGGTGTAAGATCATACACCCCATTGCGCTATACCTGCCGACGGGGCCATTAATGAGCAGTGTCATTGACGCTATATTAAAAACTTGATAAAGTGATATATTCCCTTTGTATGTACCATTCCAAACAAATCAAAAAGAAAAATTTACAAAACTAATGCGAACAAAATTTTTCCGGTGTGAGATTTCATTTCCGACATGAACTCGCCAAGTATCCAACATGACCTATCAACCGCGAGTTGATGAAGACATTATACAACTTCATAACCTTGACAATCGTCCCATCCACATTGATTTGGCCTGCAGTGCTTCAAATTCATGAAAATACAGAGAACCAATTGTCACAGAAAAGCTTAAACTAGAAGCCATTTCGTTTGGTCATGTCGTATGGTGACACATATCGTGACGCGTCATCGACGGGGCCCAAGCATGCACCGACAGAAAATAGATAAAAATCGCCGATATAAAACGCCACGTTCGAAAGCAACCAAAAATGTTATAATACAAAATACGGCGTCCAAGCAGGGTGTCACGACTGCTGGAAGAAGAATGCACCTTCTGGGGGGTAATCATGGATATTGTCACAGCCACTCTTTTCTCGCATGCTCCGAATCCGGTCTATCCGCCATTCCGACGTGAACGACGAATCACCATCTTCGTGCTTCATTCCTAAACGTATGCTATCGGACGTGACGCAGGTTCCGGATCGATACTTGAACTGCATGCAGCTCTCCCACTCATCGCACTTCTTGCGGCATTCCTCGAAGGAATGGTATGCGGTCTCCTTTGGATTGTCCACATCCTCTTCGTTCTCCAGCGAGTACGTGCGCGCATCCGCAAAGTTGTCCCAGTTCTCCCTGCGCTCTTCCGTGATGTACGGCGAAACAAAGTGCTGGTAGACATCCTTGTACAAGATCCGATAGTCAGCCGGGAACTTTCGCTCAAACTCGTACAGCTTTTCGACGTCATGCGCGGTGAGGTGATGAAAAGTCGCGATTTCTCTGCACCAGTTGTCTTTCAGATGCCGCACAGTTATCGGCGGCTCGCCTTGGATCCGCCAAGACACGTGTGGATATGACTCGCCGGATAGAACACGAACGCCACGATCGATGAACGCGTGGGCGAGAACATGGTCGCCGCAGCAATGCGACTCGGTGAACTCTTCATATGCGTGCTGAATCTCAGGCTCGGAGCCAAAGACGCGCTTGACCAAGCCGCCTGACATCACAACGCCAGACCCGCCGTGCGCAAAAGGCTCGTCGCCGAGATACGCGACAGAACCCATGTATAGTTCATCAGATGATTTGATGGTCGATAACCAGGATATCATGTTCGGCCACAGGATGTACGAATCAGCGTCCATGAAGATGTACCACTTCGCGTCCGGCATGGTCTTGTACGCGTGGGCCACCATTGGCAGGTTTTTGAACTTGTCTAGCTCCCACGCACCTTCAATGTGCGAGCTGGAATCGTAGATCTCGACATTGAGATGCTCGCTGAGGATGCGCTGCTGTCTGCGGTAGGTCTCAAAGCTGTCCGAGTTGCGCAGTCTTGCGGTGGTGTTTGCGAGAATGTCGATGACGGGAATGCCTGCGACGGAGTCCGCGGAGTCCGAGTACAAGGCAAAGTTGGGCATCTGTGGCAGAGTTGTGGCAAGGTGGATGGGGAGCCGCTGCCAGAGAACAGTCGCGCCTGTTTTGACCATGAGAAAGATATCCTCCGCTCCCTTCAGTGGTGCTGGCATGGTGATGCCAGCGGCCTGCGTACTGGCCCTGAGCGAGTCTGAACCGCATAGCCCCGACGTCTTAAAGGCGCTCTGAATACTGCCGACGCCAACGCTCCGGGGCACGGGGATTATCTCGACGACGATGAGCGTGACGAGCACGGCGACGATGCCTGCAGCGATGAGAAGCGACGCGATCCTTCGCACGGCTGAGCAAGGGCAAGCAGTGGTTAGCGCGGCAGACAGGCAAGAGCAGCACGAGATTATATGCAGAAGACTCACTCGAAGGGCGGTAGTCGCTCAACATGACGGCTGCGAGGGCGAGAGAGGGCGGGATCAGGACCGGAGATGCGAGGCAAGGAGGTGTGTTTTTGCCGTCTTCGAGGCCTCGAGCACGAAACCAAAACCGTTCAACATCCCCGGATGTGGCGCAGGCGGGTGCGGCTGAGCCTCGCCTTTCCCAATCAGGCAAAAGTTGCGTACTGAAACTTTCTGCCCCTGGCCGTGCGGCTGTGCTGCGCGGCGAAACGACCAAGAATAGACATTTTTGCCCTTTTCGTCTCTAGCGCATTGTGGCTTGGAGTGGCTGATCGGCGGCGCAGGCGCTACAAGGCCCAAGGGCTGCTGACATTAGATTGTGACAGGCTTGTGATACGCCGCATGACACAAGACCCGCGCCGGCTTACAAGTCACGGGCAGCACAAACCCCCTTCCGTGTCAACAAGGGCCATTTTGTTTTGCGGCCCTCCTTCCTTCTCGGCTTTCCTTTGTCTTAAGCGACGATCTCGACACCAGCTACGAGGACCCACCGAGAGCCATAGTCCCGTCGAGCGCACCGGCAGATTCTTTTACTGGAACCTGCTACGGTGCAGCACTTTTTCCTACTCTCAGAACGAGCCTGTGTCTGGGGGTGCAGCATATAATCACTGACAAGTCTTAGATCTATTCGCCACAGCGCCGTCTTACTCGCGTGAGCGATTAGTGCTTGTCTGTCACCGCCTGTTGTGTGTTCGTTCGTCAACACCCGCTCTTCCTTGAGAAGCGAGTGCGTGACATATACGCAGGCGTGTATTCTGGCAGAGAGTAGTTGTTGAGAAGAAGACTTCACTTAGTGATAGTACATAGTTTTGGCTTATTTTTAATACTACACATATTGCTTCTACCTTTGAGTCTCCGCCCTTTAATTGGCTGCATTTTGTATATTTATCTTCTTCCTATATCTTTCTGTCTATTACTCGACCACCTCTTCGGACTCTCAGCTGCACTACTCCGATCGTCCACTCCAGCACAGCATTATGGGAGTATCCCTACAAGACGAGCAGGATGCAATACGGCAGGACTACATGACCTCGCTCGAGGAGCTCTCCTTCAATTCACGGCCCATCATCACCAACTTGACAATCATCGCGCAAGAAAACACCCAAGCCGCCGAAGCGATTTCTCGTGCCATCGAGGATCACATTACCAAAGTAAGTGGAAGTCGAACATTTCTTTTTTGTGGCATTTTTGATTCTTGTTCCAATTTATTATATGCTATTGCTCTTTGGAAGCACTACCATACCCGCAATCGTCTGATTTTTCTATACTTCTCTTTGCTTCTTTCTTCTCTATTTCTTTGTTTCTCGGCCTGCGTGTTGTTCCTGTTCATAGACATAGACTGTGTATGAAAGCACGCAGCGCTTCTCATGAATGTAGCGTCACCTACTCTTGTTTGTCACTCCAGATATGGAGGCACCACGAGAGACCGAACGTGTAGACCGTATTTGTATGATCGTACGTGATAAACAGATGGTCTTTTCCTGGGGAACTATTGTCTGTATGAAACAAAAAAAAAGTAAGATACAAAGCGAAAAAAAAAGAGGGAGCATTGCAAAACAGGTGATGGATGGAAATAAGAAGAGGGATATCTGATCAAATACCCAACTTGTCGTCAATAGAGATGCCTGACATTATGTCTGACCGATTCACTAACATTATTATTTCTTCTTAAAAAGTGTCCTCCATCTGGAAAGTTACCGGCGCTGTACCTGCTGGATTCGATATGCAAGAATGTGGGCAGTCCTTACACCCTTCTCTTTGGTCGCAATCTATTCAAAACGTTCACGGATGCATATACGTCTGTGAGTGACCCGGTCCGCCGGAAGATGCACGAGTTATTTCAGACGTGGAAGGTTCCAGCGCCGAACACCGGACAGAGCTTGTTTTCGAACGAGCAGTTGCGCAGGATCGAGAATTATCTGGTGAAGGCCTGGTCGACACTGAAAGACTTGCAACCAGAACCGCGACGGGATCCTTATCCCTATACGCAGCAACAATATCGGCAAGATACTGGAGGTGGTAGGCCGTATGGCTATCCAGAATATCCATTACTAGATCCACAGAATCCTGGTTATGCAAAATCCGTCAATAGCTCGCAATACAATGGGTATGCAATCAGCGTCTTCGTATGTGATACGGCAGTGCTAACATTTATAAATATTGCAGTTACCAATCATATTCTCAGTCGACTGCACCTGTTCCTGCTCCTGCTCCTGCTCCTCACATCGTGACGAGGGACGCGTTAATTGACGAAATAGCCACATTAATCGACCTGACAAATGAAAAGTTGCGAATAAATCCACAGGACGCCGATGGAAATACGCAGCTCTCAGCGCTGACGCAGCTGCGTACTATCGTCTCGACATCGGATCTTCCCGTAACCCAGCTTACGGCCATCAAGGAGAAGCTCGACGTTCTCTCCACCGATCTTCAAAAACAGAAAAAGCGAAAGGCGCCAGCTCAAGAAGCTGTATCGGCTCCCCCGCCGAAGCGCTGGAACTCTCCTCGTCTCGAGCAAGTGCCAGTTTGGACCCCACCAATGTCGCAGCAGCAGCAGCCGATGTTTCCTTCAGCCGCACCTTTGGCGACTACACCAGCGGCGCCGAGTCTGGCCAGCCTGCAGCCGGACTTACTAGCATCAGTGGCTCAAGCCTTAGCCAATCCGCAGTCATTTGCGGCAGCTCCGCTGCCCGTCGTGGCGCCGTCGAATACTGCTGTGCCCATATTGCCGTTCGATTTGTTCTCCGGACAATTGGGACTTGGTGGAGCTCTCGGTAACGGCAACTCGCCAGACTTGTTTGAGCAGTTGCGCCGTGCGGGCCTCATCGCGCCTGGGAGCACCATTGCAAACCAACAGGTCCCGGTACAGCCGGATCCTTTTGCCAAACTTCGAGGTATTGAGATTGAGCTATCGGCTAAGTTTATTCAAAAGTGAGTGCTCAAGTTTTGGGAATTATTTCGGTATATTCTAATTGTGCATGAATCTT
Source organism: Lipomyces sp. NRRL Y-27488 (assembly GCA_030556275.1). Lineage (NCBI taxonomy): Eukaryota > Fungi > Ascomycota > Lipomycetes > Lipomycetales > Lipomycetaceae > Lipomyces > Lipomyces sp. NRRL Y-27488. Next base: position 2,026 of record JAKTPS010000257.1, on the reverse strand, counting down.
TAGACCCCATCCAGAATTAGTTTCGCTGCTATACGAATCGTTGCCCTTACAGTGCAGCACTTGCGGTCGCCGGTTTGCTGACACCGAGCACGACCGCAAGCTTCATAAGGCACATCTCGACTGGCACTTTCGGGTAAACAAGCGGCAACGCGACGATACGCGGGGACAGAGTCGCAGCTGGTATTTAGACGAGGAGGCGTGGATACGGTATACCGACGCGGATGATGGCCAGGCCCTGGATGAGGACGATATGAACGACAATGAGGATATCGATTCCGCGAGAGGCGGTGGCGCGGGTATGGGCGGCAGCAGCGATGCCAAAAAGAGAAAGAGGAGAGAAGATTTGTCAAAAAAGTACATCCTGGCGCCAACGGATCCGGTTGTGGCCAATACGCCGTGTCCGAATTGCATGGAGAAATTCAAGAGTGTGTGGAGCGACAAAGAGGAGGCATGGGTGTGGATGAACGCCGTCAAGCTGGAGGACGGTAAGATTTATCATGCGACGTGTTTGGAAGATGCTGGGTCTGTCTAAGGTGCTGCGTTTTCTGTTTGCATTGGCCAGATGCTGGCATAGCGGTGTAGTAATTACAAATGTCATCACGAGTTGTTTTACAACTGAATGTTCTTGTAGGCCATTACGCATCATTTTTAGCCTATGTCGGGTTTAGTGTGCTGTTGTTGTTTAAAGGCGGAGCAATTGTTCGCTTACTATGTTCTGTAGAACACGAGCAGCAGAACATTGGCACTCTTCGCAACAATCCCCGCATCATCTGCAAAATAGTTTTGAATTGTGTATTATAGCAATAAAAAATAGATAAACCGCAGTTCAATTTTTATTACTCAAAGATTGGGTCAATTCGCTTCATACGCGATGGCGAACTACAGTGACTGGGACGACGCGTCGCGCGAGACTCAGCCAAACCTAAATTTTGATCCGGCCTGGTTACCCTAATTGTCAACAACGCGCGTGCCCTAATTATGTATTTCTGAAATCCTAGTATATAGCCCGCCCTTCCCGCCCACTTCCTGCTCGTCCCTCCTTTCCGTTTCCTATGCCTCGTTGTCGCACACGGCCATACTCTGGCCTTGATATTACTTTGGCCCTGTGAAACATAGGCAATACTCTCTCAGTCTTAAGGGCGCGTCTTCTTTTCCTCGCCAACACGCGCACTTCGCGACCACGCCCAAGTGTCCCGAGTTGACGGTACGGTATCCCAGAGCATATGTTCCCCCCTTGATCTCACATTATCTAAGATCATTTCATATATCTCAGAGTGCTAATCAGTAGTCGTCATGTCTAGCTAAGGCCGCCAAGCTCCCCCCTTCTCGCAGCCAGTCAGCCAGTCGCTCCGCTAGGTTATCGGCTACGGCCATCCATTGCGTTACTACTTCGAGAACAATCAATACGTTCACATCAGATCAGCCTTTCGCGCGCGTCCTCTTTTCCTCGCCAACACGCGCGCATGGTGACACACCCCAAGTCAACGGTACGGTATCCCACAGACGTGATCCCACTTAGCTTCAACGTATCTCAGGTCGTCTCATGTATCTCAGAGTGCTAATCAGTTGTCATCATGTGTAGCTAACGCCGCCAAGCTCCCCCCTTCTCTCAGCAAGTCAGCCAGTCGCTCCTCTAACAAACCTCTTCTTAGATATAGACTGGTAAGCCAGTTGGTCGGCACATGGCGGTATCCTGAAGTCTGCCGTCGGATGTTTGTCCCAGGTCCCGGTAATCGATGACTCCTAATCGACCAAGTCGTATACCCCAGGTCATGGTAGATACGATGTCACAATACCATTCTGAGATTCCTGATATCACACAAATACCTTCTGATGTTCTGGATACCACACAGTCTAATACCCAAATCCCACAGTTCAACGCTGCATACCCATATCCGGGCTGTGGACCACGCAGACACTAGGGTCTAGACACCCGACCTCTTCGTACAATAGATACTGCCACAGTCCAATGCTGCATATCCTATATCCGGGCTGTGGTACCCAGGTGCTGTGGTCTAGACACAGA
>JAKTPS010000256.1:0-14313 GCA_030556275.1 Lipomyces sp. NRRL Y-27488 | reverse complement strand
TTCCTGTCAAAATCTGCCTGCCAGGCCGCCAAGGGTGCACACACAAACCGGCCCAAAGCACAGGCCCTGCCCATAGTAATTTAGACTTCCTGCACCCCCCGGGTGCCTGGCACGGGGACAATACTATAGTGTCAGTCTACTCACTTGAATTGAGCAAGGAAATCCGGGTCAACACCATGATGCTCGATGGTGTGTGCCGTGAGTGGCTGACCATGACCACGAAAACCACTGACTCTAGCTCTTGCACAAATGAGGCACCCGTCGTGTGCCACCAGTGCCTGTGATAACTTCCACACACAGCCGAATTCTAAATATCTCGGCGTATCGGTCAGCAACTTGCGAGCTGCCTTATTATCCCTAGAATTCGGTGCGGAAGGATAGCTAAGGTCGGGTACAAGACCCTCGTGAACATCTTCTAATGAATGTCAGACACAGGATAAACTGCAAAATAGATACCTGAGCTCACCTGCATCCGGTGTGGTTTCCGGCGTGATTTCTAGCGTTATAGATTCGGCGTCCTCCGTCATCTGCGAAAACGGCATCGTCACCTGCAGAGGCGGTGTAATCGGAAGCGGAGGAGGCATCGTCAACTGCGGAGGCGGTGTCGTCATAATCGGAGGCGGCATCATCAGCTGCGAAGGCGGTGTCTCCGGCTCGATCTTGATCTCTGTCGCGAAGTCGTCAGCCTCGCTCTCGATCTTGATCTCTGTCGCGAAGTTGTCAGCCTCGCTCTCGATCTTGATCTCGGTCGCGAAGTCGAAGTCGTCAGCCTCGCTCTCGATCTTGATCTCGGTCGCGATGTCGTCAGCCTCGCTCTCGACCTTGACTTCCGCCATCGCCTCCGTCAACGCCTCAGTTGCGGGCTCCTGTCCGACATCTTCATTGCTAGCATCAACTGAACCAATGTGTTAGTATTCAACGTACTATTCCTCGGTACTTATAAGATGGCTAACATACTTTCAATACCAGATCTAGCAGTCAACAAGGAACTAGGCCCCGTCGACATCATCAGGGCCGTTATAGCGGCTTCCTCCTGTTGAGTCTCGTTCGCAGCTGGTACCACTAAAGACCAATTAGTTTATAATAACTATGATGAGAGCAAGAAACTAACAATTCATACCGTCTGCGATTAGACAAATCCCTTCAGACGTTAGGCCCGATGAGATTTCGCGTTGAGACCCTCCGCGCTTGCGGGAGCCGGAGAGGTCACCGTCGCTGTGTGGGCGGCGCAAGGTGGGAAACATCATAAGAATCAGTTAGGTAATTAAAGATATCGAAGCGCGATCAGTAAGGTCGGTCATGTCAACTGTTGTTTGCTTGTGCTACTTATATGTCAATCAATTTTTTATTTCACACATTTCGATCTCAGTTCCTTGAACTTCATTCCATCAATCACTTGATATGCACACAACATTCCGCTTGTAGCTTATTAACCTATCCACTTTGTTTATCTTGACCCGCTATGCCAGCGCCCTTATCAGCCACCTATGATTTGTAACAGCCTAATCCGGTAAATCGGATTGCCCCATTATCGGGTTGATGCGCACTTTGCACTCATATTGCTTTGACTCAATAGAGCTTAGTTTGCTGCTGCATCTCTATCATACTTCAGCTATGTGAATATAAGCTCTGCCATGCGTGCCGATTTCATATTCAATTTAAATTCACGATATAACATCCACAGTAAGGCTATATCACAATCTTGGCATGTACTTACCGCTTCTTCTCATATCTCTGTAATAGTTATAAGATAACCACCATTCTAACAAATGCTAAATAAGTCAGTTGCGGTAAACCTCGCTTATAACCCATTTGCCAGACTGAATGCCTATTCGTCCTGGTATAATTTTACACCAATTTGGATCAAATATTCCGATTGCTACTATGTTACTGTCGTCCGGCAGAGTTCCGACTGGCGTACCTTTGGCGATTTGCATGGCGAGACCGCTATTATGGCGTCCCTTGTATCTCGCACTAAAGTTGCTTTTATGCACTCCTGCTTCAGTTGAAATCAACAGCCTGCATAACATGCATCCGAAATGCTTACCGCATCGGCACACCCGTCATAGGTTTACCAATCTCAGACTTTCTGAAGCATATTCGAAATTTTTTTCCTCTCAAATGGTTACATTGAGCCACCCCCAATTAGCATGGGATTTCTTTTTTTTTTTTTTATTTTTTTTTTTCCTACGGACCCGAACATTCATGTAACATGAGAAAATTGATGCTATCGTGTGGTCACATTAGCGACTTCAAAACCCATAAATCCCCATCTTCCATATGTAAATTTATATTTTTTTATAACAAAATAAAAGTCTGTTCAGTGACTGATTGTTCAGGGGTAACCGTGCCTTGATTTTAGCCATGTTGCCAACAACACCATGTCATATAAGGCACTCTGGAATATCAGGCAAAACTCTTCAAGCCTCCTCCGGGAATTGTAATCAGAACATTCCTTGCAATTGAGCTAAGTACCTTTCCGTATGCATCGGCTTATTTCTGTTCTGACCTGACCACCCAGGTCGGTCTCCGGTTACCGAGTCTAGACTCTGGCTATACATACCTTCTGCTTAGATATCAACCTCAAATGCCACAGTCTAAGACTGCATGCTGATCAATCATAACCTCTCGTCATCAATCTCCCCTTGCCATATCCAGGTTAAGGTTTTCATTAACGGCTGAGTCTCGATGCTGGCAAGATCAGGATGTTTAAGAGGATTCCCCTGTAGACAAACTCCATCCCATTGCATGTATCCCGCATCCATCAGCCCGACAACACAACTGCCACATTATCCCAATCATTGCTTCGAAGACTGTTACGAATCGATATTAATATGAGCCATAAGATAAGCGTCAAGATTGAAGGTAGAGAGATGGAAGCTCTTTGGGATGACAATTCAAAATTGTATTTGTGTCAGGCCTGCAATAATCCCATCTCTGGCACGCCTAAGAGCGTACGCAGACACTTGCGGGTTACGTGCAAGGCCATACAGGCCATGCTCCATGTCCGGCTTGATCTTTCTGATCAGAAACAACTTTCGCCTGATCCGGCACAAGATCTTGTTCATATTGAAACACAAGAACATGATGACATTGTCCCACCTGTTGATCTACCTTATGTGGATTCATCTGACTCGGAAGATGAGCGCATGGACGGCGACCTGACTACCTTTTCGCGTGATACGACGAGCGAGGAAATCAAAGCAAAGTATATGGGTCAGGATGTTGGTATGTCTCAATGTTTCTGCAGTTGATATTCATTCATGTATTAAATATAGCTAATATCAACAAGATACGACCGTTCTTGCATCCATCGGCTTACTGTACAATCGCAAGCATCGCATCGCCATCTGCCCCATCCATGCATGTATTGTTCAAAAGAATGCAATACAATGCCATCTCCGACTGGAATCCCATTCCGACAACTGCTTATCGGGTGCAGATATCACCTCAGTGACGGAAGCTGTTGATCTTTGTGACCTATTCAAAGTTGTCAGTGAGGCTTCTCAAACAGAAATGAACGAGACAATATTCGTCTCTGGGTCGCCTTTTGTTCACGGCCTTCCCGTCGTATATGGCGTCATATGCCCTGTTTGCCGATTCGCAACCCAACAGTTGGCCAATATGCGACGACATGTTCACCGAGTTCATCCTGAGAAGGCGGTCATGATACTATCCGAAAACTTCGACACGGCTCCAATGCAACGTCTATTTGCAGATCGATCGATCGGACATATCGTTGTACAAGACGGATCTATTGACAAAGATTTGTTAGCACGCTTTGGCCTTAGTAGAGACATTTTCAAACCGAATATCAATGTTCAGCTTGCCGACATCCATGACGATCACCTTTTCGGTCAACGGTTTGGAGCATCATCCTTACTCCGTGACTGTGGCGAGGATGCGCCGCAGTTTATCGCGGATCTCACCGGCGAGACACGATCTTCAAAACCGCGATTCCATGCACTGGCTAGACATGTTAGCAAACTGCTATCAGATATTTACGCCATTATCTCTCACGGATATAGTACGAGCCAAGCTATCGTGATGGAAGGCGTGCCTGACGGGTAAGTTTCTACTAAATTTGTTTGTCAGATATATGGACTAAGTTAAAATGAATGCAGAGAGAGAATATTTACCCCAGTGGAGACGAATACTAAACGGGACTATGCCCAATTCTGGGTTACTCTGATCACCCTCGCCTTGAATAGCCTGGAAAAAGAAAACGAACCGTGGGCCGCAAGACTTACAAGCGACCAGCAGCATGCTACCGAACAATTGCGTGCGTTACTGGCTGATAAAGAAGACGCAGCTCTGCCAGTTTCAAGTCAGCTCATGTTAAAAACGATCAATGGCTTCAACCTCACCGTCATTGAATCCTTCATCGCGAACTCATCCGATAAGGGCATGGCTATGACTGCCTCATCACTAATCCCACGAGCAATCAACATTCTGGCATTTACACCTTCGTGCTCATTTAAACGGATGTCTGACATAACCAGACCAATGTCAGCCTTCCTCCATATTATGCGCGCTTCGACTATATATCGACATCAATGCACATTAGTCGACATTCACGAGCCAGAAGAACTGGCGGAAATGCTTGTTGCATATTCAAAGAAATGGCTTACCGCTGGTCGAAATACATCGTTCGCATACATACATGCAGCCCGCGCAATCGCATCGAGTATGGCGATCGGAGAGACGGATATTAAGGCCGTTTGGGCGGACCGGGACTTTACAACAGTGCAAATCCAAGAGCACGTCGTAAGTCTGGACGGGTTGCGAGGATTTATTTCGCATCAAATCGAAAATCTGCAGAGACTCCGAGCCGCAGCGGTTTGGGGAGAGAAACTCCCAACACTCAATGCAAGCAAGATATACGACGACTTGCAAGAGCGGACACGCTCTTATGGCTTTACAACAGAGCTTAGAAATAAATTTGATGCGCAGACGCTATTGCAGAGATTTGTAGGTTCGGAAAGCATTTTTCAGAATTTTTTTAAACGCGAGAACAATGATGATCAGCTTCTGAAAATCAATACGGTCAATGCGGTCCATTATCTCGATCAGACGGCAGCTTTGTTGGAAGTCATTTGGGTACTTGTTTACTTCACATCTGGGGGCCCTCCTAGAGGTACGGAGGCAGCCACGTATACTTACAAGAATGGCTTATCACCTCGAAGCCTTTTTTGCCATGCTCAAGGCCTCGTGCTAAAGGGCGCCTATAGCAAGACACGTGCTCTTACAGGAAAATCTAAACCTGTAACATGGCTAGTGGCTGCTGATGTGGCAGACGCGCTATTGGAATATTTGGTTTTTATCAGACCTTTTGAGATGTCAGTATTAAACTAGTAGTGTTCGCATTATGTGTAACAGAAGGGCTAATATCAAACTCATTTTGCAGATTCCTATATACAATGATGGGTATGGACAGGCACGCTGATGATGCATCTATTTTCCTGTTTGTAAGTCGTGCAGATGGACGGTGGAATTCGCAAACATTGTCCAGAAAACTCCAGATTGCGACCTCGTCTCACACCGCTTTCTGTGGGGCGGCCGGCCTGAACATCTGCCGGCAGCTGATCACTGCATTCCTAACGCATTATGCGTGCTTTGACACCTCGACGACTGCTGATTCAGCAGAGGATATCCAGACCGGTCACAGCAGTAAAGTTGCTGCTTCCCATTACGCTGTCAGTGCCGAGGACGTGCCTGGAATCAACAGGTTTGATTTCATGCGCCTGACAGAAGTATCGCTGCGCTGGCAATCGCTCCTCAACATAAGGACATCTGTTCAATTGCGAAATGGAAGCTTGTCTGCTGATACACAATGTGCCACCCCTCACCTTGATCAGACTGACCTCGCAGATATTATTAAGCAAACAGTTAAGCATGTTCTAGATTTCCAGAAGACAGAGAAAACGGTAACGACCATGTCCAGCTACCCGATTTCGACCTCTGTCATGCCTGTTGTGCCGTGTGTCACAACAGGCAGACTTCTTGCACTAGTCCGCTCCGTCCATGGACAATTTGCAACATTCAAGTCGACCTACCAGGCATTAGCATTACAAACCATTATTGACTATCCTTCAAATGATCTCCTGGTCGTCTTACCAACTGGGGGTGGAAAATCCGACTTGTTTTTCCTGCCAGCACTCCTCGAGCGGGACCGCGGAAGCGTCGCTATTGTCGTCATTCCCTATCACGCCCTGTCCAAAGATATCATTAGTCGGGCACATAAGATGGGACTCAAAACCACGACGTGGACCAGAGATATTACCGTATCATCAGCATTGGCGAATGACCTCCTCGTCGCATCAATTGAGCATTTCTCGTCGAATTCATTCATGACATTGGTTAGTACGTTATCAATGACAGGAAAACTATCACGCATATTTTTCGACGAAGCTCATACGTGGCTGTTGTCAAGTGGGTATCGTCCACACTATGTCCAGGTGCACCGACTTGTAGCGCTTAAGGTGCCAATCGTCGCACTCTCCGCTACCGTGCCGATATCACTCGAACCTTCAATCGTTGACCGCTATCATTTGACACCACGAACAATAGTTAGACACCCCAATACATCAAGAAAAAATATTTCACTCATCGTGAAAGAGCTGATGCTTGAGGAAGACTTACTGCTCCAGTTGGAGAAACGACTAGCGCTTTTCGACGAATCTGCCGGGCCGACTGATCGCGCAATCGTGTTTGTGATGACAAAGGATACCGCAAAAGAACTGGCAGATCGCTTCTCATGTGCGAGTTATGTAAGTGATATGCCGGAAAAGGAGAAGGCAGCACGATTCGAAGAATGGAAATCAGGAATTAAAAACAAGATTATAGCGACTAGTGCCTTCGGAACAGGCATAGACTACCCGTCAGTTAGACTTACTATACATTATGGTGGAACACATTCGCTTCTGGATTTCGCACAAGAGTCTGGGAGAGCAGGACGTAACGGCCAACCAGCGGAATCACTCCTCCTATTTCAAACAGGATCGATGACCGGCCGACCCAGGGAGCAATTGTCACCATTTGACAGACCCGCTCTTGCATCATTCCTTGACGTAACAAAATGCCATCGGTTAGTACCTCACTTCATTACTCCTTACAATAAAGGTTCTAACCTTTATCCAGGTTTTCGATGAGTGCATACCTCGACAAAGAGGCATTCTCTTGCCATAGCTTTGACGACGACGTCGCGCGTTGCTCTGTTTGCCTTAGGGAGGACGATACTCTGGGAGAATTAACGATTCATGAACAGATGAATTCGACCAAAATATACACCACTGACATTGCTACTCACCGACACTCGAATGATGCTTTGGGGAACACAGCTTTTACCTGAACAACTGAAGATGCTTCATTAAAACAAAAATCAGAGGAGGGTAACTCTCGTCAACTTCCAAGAGTGAGACCACGCAAGGATTTACTTGACTTGAATGCCGATCAAGTCCTATCAAATACGTTTGCACTTTACAGAGAGCTGAAAAATATATACGGATCCTGCTCATATTGTTACCTACAAGCAAAAATCCCGCTTTCGCCATCCGTTTCTACTCTTGATGCAGTCGACCATGCCAAAGCAATGCATGGACTGGACATCGACAGGTTGCGAATATTCGCTCAGAAAATTCGACTCCCTACAGCTGCTTGCCCAACATGCGGGTTGGTCGTACATGATAATAAGGCCGACGGACTCTGCCCCTATGTCGGATTACCTGTAATGCTACTTTTTGTGCTATCCAACGACCTTGATTTTTTCAATCGGATTTGTCATTCTAACTGTTCAGATTCGTACACCCTACTTCAATGGCTTCAGAATCTCGATCAGACTACTGGCTTATCGAATGTTGCCATCGCAATGTCCGCTATTCACTGCAACATCGTGCTCATCCGTTCTACTATTATCTTCGCTCTATAAGCCTGTATTCACAAAGTCTTCTATAACTTCAATATAACAAATAAAATTCTATAATTACCATGTACAGTAAATACATACACACATATAAAATTTCTATGTAAAAAATTGGCACAACCTAAGGCAGTGACGCCCCATAGCAAACCCCTCTTCCTTATCTCGTCTCTCATAATTAAAGAGTATCACATATAAAATCAACACTAGACTCATCGAAAACATAAACCCTGGTAAATAGTCAGTTGCGGCCAACTTCAGTATTTCTGACTGCGGGCATATCTTAAATCCTGTTGAGACCTAACATACATAAGCGATATCGATGCAAATAACGGCCGGCTCAAAGCATATTGGGGCGAGAGAGGACCAAAGAGTAAACACAGCCACAAGTGACAAGAGCATATAGGTAACCAGCAGAGCGATGACGAGAAAAAATTAGACAAGCAGCAATGATGATGAGCCATTGGCAGCTACCGGCACCCGAGGGGCGAGCGAGTTGGCAACAAGAGCGAAAGCGACAGCGCGACAGCCGGTCGAGTGATGAACGCGCGAGGCATAGCCATAAGCTGGGACGAGCGCGGGAGCGAATGTAGGCCTAGACGGAGCAGTGACCAGCGTGCGAGAGTACAAATGACAGTGACGAGCGAAACAACAAGAAGGAATGGGTAGGCGAGAAACAGCGTGACAGCAGACGAATGCGCGATCGACAGAGGAACGAGAGCGTGAGTGACAACGGAGAGCACCTGCAACAGCGCCAACGACAACGCTGAGCGACGAGAACACAACCGAGCGACAGCGCATAGCAACGAGAGCGCAAGCCACATCGCACGAGTAAAGGCGCCAAGAGACAAAAGCGCAAAAAACTGCAGGACTGCGAGACCGCGGAACAGGCCAGGAGCACAGGAGAAAGAACGCGACATCTCGGCGGGCCACGAGCAACCTTAGAACCACCGCACGAACAGCGCCGAGCGAGGAGAACGCAAACGGCTGCGGCACAGGTCGAGAATGCATTGGCGACAGTGCGACAGACACAGAGCGCGCCAGCGAGAAACAGCGCAACCAGCGCACGAGCAACAACGACGAGCGACAAAACGCAAATGACATCGAGACATTTAATGATAAAGACAATCGGCCAATAGCACATAAGAGACACCGCGACAAAAATAAGGCGCTGGGACAGAATGCGATGCCTCAACACCCTCCAAGCAGCGAGAGGCAACACACAGACACGCGCGACCCTTAGAACGACGGACGACAGAGAGAGTATCGCAATATACTAAAAAACAGAGTCGGCAAGCGAGAACGGACAGCAACGAGACAAAATCACAGGCCACCGACGACCAGCGACAGACGACGAACACAGGCACGGTAATCGACCGACAGCGACAGGCCAGCCCAACAGGCAAACGAGAATTCATGGCGTGTGACGACGGGCAAGCACCGGCAACAGGCAACAGATGACAGGCGGCCAGCCGCGAGCGGCAAGCAGCGAAAACAAGCAAAGGGAGACCGGCTGACAGCGAGGTTGTCACAGCCAAGGTCGTTCTAAAATACAGGGTCAGCATGCGAGAACCAGCAATAAGCAAACACGATTACGTGCGTACCCTTACGACGCCAGAGACTGCAAAGTCATGCGGCCGGCGAACTGAGACTGCCGAAATACGAACAAGCTAAACCCGACGAGCGGGTAACGGAGAAGGCTTGCAATGACGCCAAAAGACGGACAACAACAGAGACCAGCGACCGAAGACGGCGAGCGACAGTGGACGACAGCGGACAACAGCGGGCGAAGTCGAATGACGGCGGACGCCAGCCTCGTACGAGACAGGTGTGCGACGACAACCGGGATGCCGCGATGGGAGGTCGTCGACGAGCACCACAAGAGAAAACGTGGATCCCATGTCAACCTTAAAAACAATGTGAGCGGGCAGAAATAAACAACAATAATATGAAATCACAGCATACCTATAGTGATGGCAATAGGGAAGGGGCCGCGACGGAAACAAGCAGGGCAAGCGAGCATGGCGGAACAAGAGCCAGCCAAGAGCCAGCCACAGCAGCAGAGACCATAGTCAGTCCATAACCCGGGCAAAGATCATAATGCCCGAGGACAAAGACCAAATAAAAAGCGCTGCCGCATGGGACGGATGCGCCTTAATAATTTACAAACTATGTACTTGATTTTTGGCCAATACACTCCCAACGCCATCACATGACGGAGTTATATTCAGCTCTAAAATCTGTACACTATAGTAGGCCCCCTTTCTACCTATCTCCGGCATCATATGCCACTCCTCACCCTTCTCTATTGTACTTTCTATGTTATTTGGATTTTGACTGAGATTTTACTGCAGTTTTCCTTTTTCTAGACTTCACTGTCACGTCCGATCGGCTGCATCGTCCCAATGCCCCGCTCTACTATGGGCTAACAACGCTCCTCTCTTCATCGCCAACTTAGTACTTTCCGTCCAGGTCAGTCCTTCTGTCTATTATTGCCTTGCGTTGATTGCAAGTGCCGGCTACATAAGGTAATTGTAAGGAGTACCACCATTATTGTCTACAGATAACCCTCACTGACGTGTTTTAGCCACATACAGGCAATGAAGTTATGCCAAATTAGGTGATGAAGATGGCCTTCACATTGCATTTGAGACTACGTTCAGGCTCATCCTTTTAAATTGTCGCTTACACTCACTGTAATTTTAAGAATAAGGCATGTCTTCTTGTTCTTCTATGGATGCACCTGTCACACCTCCTCACAATGCTTCCTCTTGTTTTACGACATATCCTTCTTCCATTTTCGATTGCTCTTAATACCATTTCAACTCCATTGCATTGTATATTGTCTCTATTAGTTTACATCATATATATTTAAATTTATTTTCAATGTTCATCAATCTGTAATCCCCTATCCTTCATCATCAGTGTTAGAAACTACTTCCCGTCATATTAAAACAGAGCCCATCTATTCATACGCAGATCTTGATTAATAGCCATGACTGAGCACCCAAATTTTATCTTCCCAACCTGCAATTACATTTTTGCCACTTCACGCCATTACGCCCTCAACTATCCACCATTACCAATGCAGTCACATCATCTTCACCATGTCCCGGCCTCCCGACGTAAGTCCTATGATTGTCTTTACATTACAGAGAGTCACTCACTAACTTCTCGCTAGTTTCATACTCGCTCATCGAAGTTATGCTCGCAAGGGTCAGCGGCAGGTCTACCAAGATCACTTAGTGCTCCCTTTTGTTTCTTTACTGTCGGCATAGCAAGTTACGTACATATCAAATTCTGGTTATTGTTAGGAGAATATTGCAGTTTCGTGTGCCTCGTGCCTGACCTTGTCGCACTCCTTCCTCGCTGCCATTCTGGCCTTCACCTGCGGCCTCTGCTATCGTCGTGATTGCCGTCCTTTATTCTGCTAGTATATCCAATGTCAGCATATCAGAGCACCCTCCTTAATGTCTTGTCTGCTTTCATTGCCTTTTCTATTCATAATTGTGGTCTCTATACCTTCCATATCTTCTTCCTGTCAGAATTCTAAACTACGATCTACGTATTTCTGTGGGACACGGTATGTTGTTTGTGTGATTATTCCTTGCATTCCATCGAACTCGAATCCCTCTTGCTCTATCACCATATCACGTTGTCCGCATGTGCCTCTAAGCAATTATCTACTTCACAATTTTTTCTTGCATATTTCAATAAGACATGTCCAATACTAAATTTTCCTTGCACTTTATAACTCTACATATGACCATCTATCTATGTATTTTTTCTGTCTAAATACAGCCTGGTTTGAAGAATAGAATAGTCATCGGCGGACTCAAATATGACATAATCTCCCCCAAATGTATATATCACATACAAATAATGATATGCTCTTCCCTTAGAAGCTGTAAATGCTTTACACTAGCTCTCTCTCGCTCAGTTGCCCAGCAAACTGCCAGTGCATACAAGCTGCTACATACATAGCCCACACATAATGCAATATATACCCTGCAGACCACACCCGGTATGCCCATCTACCTCTCTTATGTTTGATTTGTTAAATATGCGATAGCCTATAAAATTTCTGTTCAAAATATCTATAAAAACAGCGATACAGAGAACCCTGTGTGGCATTCCCTAGCCAGACGGAAAATCCGTTGGATTGCATGTGCTATGGATTAGCTCTGACTTAGCGCGCCTTACAACGTGGCCCAATTCTATTGCCAGAACCCTCCACACCCACTTCCAATGCTTTTCACTATTCCACTGCCATAGTCCTTACCCCACAGTCACTGCATTTATATTTGACATTTAGTATAATTGCTGCTTTGAAGAACAGTGCAAGCGCAAATACACAGGAGTTGTAGAAGAGCTACTTTAAGAGGCAGGAGATGGCACATCATGTGTGGGCTTGGCGCCAGTCAGCCGCAACACAATAAATTGTGATAGTTGCACTCATCACCCACATCATCACCAAACTTCCCTGCATTGTGTAATCATGCTTGCTGTCTCTCTCAAAATTTGTACACCAAGCCCTACACATAAAATAAAGAAATAACAACACCATTACTTAGATTTAAATATAAACATGAATGTACATACTATTTAGACGGGATGGAACCACAGTGACGAGTGATGCATGTAAAGCTTAACCATACTCATAGTGAGGGCAAATCCGACATCACGAATCTCAGCAATCTTATAGTTTCAACTACCATCAGGGAGACCAGTAGAGTTCATCGTCAGGGCAGCAAAATGTATGCAAAATCAACAAAAGTTTTCGCGATCTTATAGACTTTGCTCGACATTGACTTCTCATAGCAAAGATATGTCATACAAAGCACTGTGCGACCTATAGAGTTGCAAAGTGACTTTGTGCACCGGTAGAGTTTCAATGACTACAATAGTAATTTGTGTGTGCGACCTCGTAAGTTTTGAGTGAGAGTTTGAGCACCAATACAGTTTTCCCATAGTAATTTGCATGCGTGCGACAGCTCGACTTCAGCACCTTTACAGTTTGTGTTCCATGTAAAGTTTTAGATGCTCTCCATAATAAATTGTGTGTGCGACCTGTAGAGTTTAACAGTATACTTTGTGCGACCTTGAGAGTTTGCGCGACATGGATGGCTACAAGGACTCTCATAACAGAATGTAAGGGCGGTCCGTACATCAAAGAATGAGGCTTTACGCGAGCTGCACAGTCTAGATTTAGAGTTAGCAGAAAGGGAATATTTCCAGGAGCTGTCATAGTAAAATGTGTGTGCACCCTGTAGAGTTTCACCAGAGTGGCTCTAGTGCAGCCGCAGTCGACAAAGTGGCGCCCCACTACTTCATGCACAAGGAAATTGCCAATTTGGTGGCTTGATTTAAATCCCTCACTCAGGCAGCTAGCATCCTTAGCGCCTATGTCCATGCGCGGGCTTCCTATTGACAGGGTCAAACAGGTCGCCCACTTACTTTTCACGTTTCCTCTCCATACTTCCGGCTTTCTCAATCGAAATTGCAGCACAACCCAGTCATAATAATTGGCAATTCAAATCACTTTCTAACACACATGTTTCACAGTAATTACATGAGTTTCAACATAGAATTGTAGCTTGATGATCAGATTTTAAATTAACAAAAAAAAGCAGATGAGGTATTTCAAAATTTGGCAGACTTGGTGTAGGAGCGACATGGGGGCACGACATTTTTGGCCATAAAATGTATGTGCGACCTGTATGGTTTTGACTAAAGGACGTGAGACCTGTAGTGTTCAAAAATTTCATGACAAAATGTATGGGAAATTTGAAAGAGTTCTTCGTATATTTTATACTTTACTGGGGAGTGTCTTCTCACAAAGAAAATGTATGGGATGCCATGCTGTGCACCCTGCAAAGTTCAGAACAGACTTTGTGCACCTTGTAGAGTTTTGGAGACTGTCATAGTAATTTGTATGTGTGACCTGAAGAGTTTCTGTGAGAGTTTGTGCACCTTTTGAGTTCTCGACATGCTCCATAGTAATTTGTGTGTGCACCCTATAGAGTTTGGGAACCGCCTTTTGAAGCGTGGCATCGGGCTCAGGGGAAGGCCTGCCACGGTGGTGGCGCTATACCTGTTTTGGCCTGCTGGTCATAGCTTTTCCCATACAAATTTAAGGTTTCTGCACCTTTTTTGACGTGGCATTTCACAATAATATAGGGAAATGTGTCCCATTCTTTTATGCCAAATTTCAATAGACTTCGTCGAGTTTTGCGCTAAATTGATTTCTGCAAAGTTATCAGCAGTATTGACTCGTAATAACTTATCTTCAACATGACCAGAGAGGATTTCAGCATGTTCTTTTAATAGCCTGAAACCATTGCCAACAATTATCAGCATTTCCTGTTTCCTAGTCAGGAAATATGAAGATATCA
>JAKTPS010000255.1:0-14330 GCA_030556275.1 Lipomyces sp. NRRL Y-27488 | reverse complement strand
CTCCACTAGCGGGCGCCATCCCGATGGCGCCGCCGCCGCCGCCGTTGTCGCTTGCCTCGACCAAGCTCGTCCTGCCGACCAAGGCCGCCACGGTGTCGCGGCCACACAAGAAGATCAAGCCCATGCACTGGGAGAAGCTCGAGGTCGTCGAGTACACGTTCTGGGAAGAGGACTCGGCCGACGGTGCGGACGAGGACGAGGACGACGAAGACGACGACGGCGACGACACGGACGCGAGCGGCGCCGGCCGGCGGGAGAAGAAGAAGAGCCGCAAGACCGCGCGGAAGGACCTGTACGGCGTGCTCGACCGGCGCGGCATTTTCGCCGAGGTCGAGCGCATCTTCGCGGCCAAGGAGGTCCGCAAGCTCGGCGGCGCCGGCAAGAACGGCGGCGCGGAGGAGAAGAAGAGCTTCATCTCGCGCGACCTCGCGCAGCAGTTCGAGATCAACCTGCACGCGTTCGCGAACCTGCCGGTGGAGGACCTGATCGCGAAGGTCATCCGCTGCGACCGCGACGTGCTCGAGAACATGAACGTCCTGGAGTTTCTGGCCAAGGACGATCTTGTTCGGATTCCGGACAGTGTGGTGAGTTGTCAGATGATATGATGGCCTGCTGGCTTGACTAAACTAACGGATTATACAGTCACGAAACCTGATGCCGTACTCGACCTCGTGGTCGAGTTCCGGCGACCGCCGCCTGCCGGAGAAGGACCCGTCCGATCTCTCGCGCGCGGACCAGATATTCCTGGAGCTGTGCTTCAACCTGCAGGCGTACTGGAAGTCGCGCATGCGCGCGCTGCTGCTCACGCGCAACCTCGAGCGCGACTACGACGAGCTGCTGGCGCGGCTCAAGCTGATTGATCGCGCGAGCGAGGCGATCAGGGCGTCGACCAGGCTGCGCGACCTGCTCGACGTCATCCTCGTCGTCGGCAACTACATGAACGGCGCGAACAAGCAGGCGACCGGGTTCCGGATCGGGTCGCTGCAGCGGCTCGCGTTCACGAAGGACGAGAACAACACGATGACGTTCCTGCACTACGTCGAGAAGACCGTGCGGACGTCGTTCGGGGACCTGGACGGGTTCATTGACGACCTGAAGGACGTCGTCCTGGCGTCCAAGCGTATGTTTTTTTTTCTGCCTTCTGGGCTACGGAGTCTTTGGCTAACGTGTGTCATGCAGTGTCGATCGAGCAAATCCAGAGCGAGTGCCGGCAGTACATGCAGACGGTCAAGAACGTGCAGGACTCGATCGACTTTGGCAACCTGTCGGACCGGTCGATCTTCCACCCGGCCGACCGCGTGCTCGCGGTCGTGCTGCCGTTCCTGCCCGAGGCGCGCACGAAGCGCGAGTACCTCGACGAGCACCTCGCCAACACGGTCGCCACGTTCGACGGCCTGCTCAGGTTCTTTGGCGAGGACGTGCGCGACACGTCAGCGCGCGCGTCGTTCTTTGCCAAATTCGCAAACTTCATCGTCGACTTCCAGAAGGCGCGCAAGGAGAACCTCCAGCGCGACGAGGAGAACCGGCTGTACGAGGCGCGCCGCAAGCAGCTGCTCGAGGCCCAGCAGCGCAAGGCCGCGCTCGAGGCCGAGCTCGGCGCGCCGGCGTCGTCGTCGCGGGATGACGCCGGCGAGGAGACCGGCGCGATCATGGACAACCTCCTCGCCAAGCTCCGCGCGGCCGGGCCGGCCCAGGGCGACGCGCGTGCCGCGCGCCGGCGAGCTGCGGCGCGCAAGGCGCAGGCTAACAGGGCCGAGCAGCAGCAGAAGCAGCAGGAGGAGGAACAGGACCAGCAACCACAGGAGCCGCCGGCGCAGGACCAAGAGCGCGACGAGCAAGCGCAGACGCAAGAGCCACAGCAGGTCCCGCAGGACGAGTCGAGTCCGCCGCCAACCGAATAGGCCTATTTTAATTGCATTTTTCTTTTTTGATTATGACTGTTTGACATGATAACTTTGCGTTAATGTATGGAAAGGAGAGGGAGTCGACCGAATAGATTTTGTGTGTCATTTTATTTTTGTTCTTAATTTGCTTTGTTTGGTCTTGGAAGTGTTGTTTCTTTTTTCGTAATTTTCTTTTCTTCTCTCTGCATCTTTAATTGGCATAACCTACCTTTTCATGACCTGTTACGACGACTTGTGTTTCTTTCTACATCGCTCTCCTTCTTTTTTGTTCTCTTCTGGTGCGAGTAACTACTTTGCAGATGGTTAGTTACACGACGCTGTCCCTTTAATAAGCGAGTAGACAATCTCATCGCATTCCTACTAGTGGTTCAATCAAGCACACAAGAATTTATCTAAAAGTGGTTTGTAAATTTGTATCACACAATGCTTCTAAAGAAAAAATAGTGGCTTTTCCTCCAGTCAAATGTCAAAAACGAAAGAAAGATCGAACGAACGCGCGACACGGACGGGCAATCACAAATACATACACAAAGAATAAACAAAAAAGTGTGCAAAAAAAAAATCTTTTTAAACGTATTTGTATTTCTAGAAGGTAACACGTACTGTAGATCCTATCATCTCACGGTTTAAACAATTTAAATGAGAATATATAAAAAAAAAACATGAGAGACTTTCTTTTATCATAGGGCGAAAGGACGGCTGTTCGTTCCGAATTCTTCTTGCGATTTTTAATTTGAAATTTAAGCAAAAGTCGACACGAAGGTCTCGGTGACGGACTTCAGCTTGGCGAGGCCGTCCTTGGACAGCTCGCCCTTGACGGCGATCTCCTCCAAGAAGGCGGCCTCGTTCGTCTTCAAGTACGAGGTGAACTCGGTCTCGAACGCCTCGATCCTGTCGAGCGGGATCTTGTCGAGGAAGCCGTTGACGCCGGCGTAGATGACGGGCACCTGCTCCTCGACGGGGATGGGCGCGTACTGCTTCTGCTTGAGCAGCTGGGTCAGGCGCTCGCCGCGGTTGAGGGTCTGCTTGGTCGACGCGTCGAGGTCGGAGCCGAACTGGGCGAAGGCGGCGACCTCACGGTACTGGGCCAAGAAGAGCTTGAGCGAACCGGCAACCTGCTTCATGGCCTTGACCTGGGCAGCGGAGCCGACGCGGGAGACGGACAGACCGACGTTGATGGCGGGTCGGATGCCCTTGTAGAACAGCTCGGCCTCCAAGAAGATCTGGCCGTCCGTGATGGAAATGACGTTGGTGGGAATGTAGGCAGACACATCACCACCCTGGGTCTCGATGACGGGCAGGGCCGTCAGCGAGCCGCCGCCGTGCTTCTCGGACATCTTGGCGGCACGCTCGAGAAGTCGCGAGTGCAGGTAGAAGACGTCACCGGGGTAGGCCTCACGGCCGGGGGGACGGCGGAGCAAGAGCGACATCTGACGGTAGGCGACGGCCTGCTTGGACAGATCGTCGTAGATGATGAGGGCGTGCTTGCCGTTGTCGCGGAACCACTCGCCGATGGCGGCACCGGTGAAGGGCGCGATGTACTGCAGCGGGGCGGCCTCGGAGGCGGTGGCGGCGACGATGACGGAGTACTTGAGCGCGTCGTGCTGCTCGAGGGTCTGCACGAGCTGGGCGACGGTGGAGCGCTTCTGGCCGACGGCGACGTAGACGCAGTAGAGCTTCTTGGACTCCTCGGTCGAGTCGTTCCACTTCTTCTGGTTGAGGATGGTGTCGACGGCGACGGCGGTCTTGCCGGTCTGACGATCGCCGATGATGAGCTCACGCTGGCCACGGCCGACGGGCACGAGGGCGTCGACGGACTTGAGGCCGGTCTGCATGGGCTCGAAGACGGAGCGGCGGGGCAGGATGCCGGGGGCCTTGAGCTGGGCACGGCGGCGCTCGGAGACGTCGACGGGTCCCTTGCCGTCGATGGGCTGGCCGAGCGCGTCGACGACACGGCCGAGAAGGGCGGGGCCGACGCCGACATCGACGATCTGGCCGGTACGCTTGACGGTCTCGCCTTCCTTGACGAGACGATCCGAACCGAAGAGCACGGCACCGACCTGGCCGGCCTCGAGGTTGAGGGCCATGCCCTTGACGCCGGACGCGAACTCGATGAGCTCCTCGGCCTGGACGTTGTTGAGGCCATGGACACGGGCGATACCGTCACTGGAGGGTGAGGAGGTCAGCAATTGGACTCCGATTTGGCGATGACGCAAGAAAAGACAAAACAGACCCGACGGACAGGACACGGCCGGTCTCGGCAAGGTTGGTGTCGGCAGAGACACCCCTTATTCTCTCCTCGAGGATGGAGGAGACCTCGGTGGGGCCGGCCTTGGCCTCGGCGTAGCCGCGCTTGAGGACGACCTGGGCGCGGACGACCTAGAACGGGAAAATAACAATCAGCTGCTGCCCGTTGACATGACAGAAAAGACGTGCCGTGCGCGTGTGAGTCTGTGCGGTGCGGTGCTCCGGGGACGTGTTTTTGATGCCATTGGGGCCCTGGGGCCCTGGGGCCCATCGAGGGAAGGGTGAAAAAAAGTTTGATTGAATCATGAGGACTCCGAGAGGGATGCAGCGCGCAGGAGGGACGCAATTGGCCATCGCATCGAGCAGAACACTCGCCCGCCAGCGGAGAACAATCCGCAGATGCCGCGAGAGATGCGTCGGGATCGGTGCGGGTGGAGACGCGGCGGGCACACGAACACGTCCGAGGCACAGACAGACAGACGACACAACGCACGCAGCAACACAGGAACACGTACGGCGGGGACGGCGCGCTTGGGCGCGGAGGCGACGGCGACACGGGTGGAGTGTCGGACAGCGGAGCGGAAGAGCATTGCGGGGAGGAGGAGGAAGTGGTGGTGGTGGTGGTGGAGAAGAGAGGGCGGACGACGACAGAGGAAGAGGAAGAGGACGAGGAGGAAGAACAAGAAGAGGAAAAAGTCGACCCGCACAAACTGGAACTGCTGCGTAGTCGTCGGACCGTCACAGCCGCAGCTCTGAGCACTAACAAACACGCGGTTCCGGCGCTGAAGGAACGCGCGCGCGCGATTGGCTGGACCAAAGGAGCCTGCTGTGCGCGGCATTTGCGGCACAACCGCGCAAACACCGCGGGCACGGCCCCCTGCCATTGGCCCGCTCACAGCCAGTCACAGCCAGTCACAGCCCACTCACACCTGCAAACTGCAAACCACACCACCAGTTAGTTCTCCATCCTCGCCAAATCTGCTCTATCTAGATCCCCGTATCAGTCCCCTCCCCCCACAACCACAACACACAATGTCCGCCCTCCTCCGCACCCGTCTCGCGGCCCGCGCCGGACCCGCCGTCCGCCCCGCCGCCCGCACCGCCCGCGCGCCGACCGGCGTCCGCAACCTCTACGAGCTCGACGCGGCCAAGAGCAAGGCCTTCGTCGAGAACCACGCGGCCGTCGAGCACCACGCCGTCGAGACCGCCTCGCTCTGGTACAAGATCGCGCTCTTCGTCGCGATCCCGCTCTCCGCCGCCGCCTGCGCGCGCTCGTTCCTCGCCGAGAAGCACCACATCCAGCACATCTACCACGAGGCCGAGCACTACGACGAGGACGCGGCCCCGGCCGAGTTCGTCTACCAGAACATCCGCAACAAGGAGTATGTGCGCTTTATAGCCTTTGTCTTATTGGTGTGCCCACCACTAACTCCTCCTCTTTCCCGCAGCTTCTTCTGGGGCGACGGCGACAAGACCTCGTTCTGGTCCGTCGCGAACCACCACAAGCGCTAAATCCTCCACGTATAGGCCACAATGCATAATACAATCATCAATATTACTACTTCTACTTCCAAACTCCCCCCTGCTCTAGTAATTCTTCTAGTAATTCTTCATCTCTACAAACGCGCCCGCAAATGCCAACTCTATCCACCTGCTCAGCCGGTCGTACACGATCCGGTTCGCGTTGTGGAAGTAGATGCTGTGGTCCGAGTCCGGAAACACGTACATGTCGTAGTTCTCGACCCCGCCCAGATCAAACTTGTCCACCAGCGCGAGCGTGTTTTGGAAGTGCACGTTGTCGTCGCCCGTGCCGTGCATCACGAGGAACCGCTCCGCGCCCTTGAGCGCGGTCACGTTCGCGATCGCGGAACCCTCGTACCCGGCCGCGTTGTGCGCGGGCGTGTGCATGTACCGCTCCGTGTAGATCGAGTCGTAGTACCGCCAGTCCGTCACCGGCGCGACCGCCATGCCGTACTTGAACGTCGCGCCGCCGTCCTGCTCGAGCGTCTTGAGCGTCATGTACCCGCCGTAGCTCCACCCCCAGATCGCGATCCGCGCCGCGTCCACGTACGCCTTCGCCGCCCACTGCCTCGCGGCCAGGATCTGGTCGCGCGACTCCCAGTACCCGAGCTTGTCCCGCACGACGTTCCGGAACGCGCGGCCCATGAACCCCGTGCCGCGGCCGTCGACGGACACGATGATGGCGTCGTACGCGCTCGCCACGTGCTTCTCGAACCCGACGCTGAACCGCTTGTCCACGGTCTGGCTGCCCGGCCCGGCGTAGGGGTGGAACAGGACCGGGTACTTGCGCGCCGGATCAAAGTTCGCCGGCCGGATCTCAAACACGTTCACGACAACGTCGTCCTCCACTACAATCTGCGACCAGATCGTGTCCGGCATGCCGTACGCCTCCACCCGCTCCGCCAGACCCGCGTTCTCTTCCACGACCGTCTCCGTGCCCTCGCGCAAGTGCACGAGCTTCTGCCACGGAATCAGCGGGCCGTTGTACGACAAAAGGACGTACCCGGCGCCGACAGAAAACGACGCGCCGTAGTACCCGTCCGTGTCCGTGTCCGTGACGCTCTGAAAGTCCGAGCCGTCGAGCTTCACAGAGTACAGGTGGCGCTCCGTGGGATCCTTCTTCGTCGCCAAAAAGTAGACCGTGCCGGTCGTGAGATCCACGGCCGACGGCGCGTCCACGACCTCCCATTCGCCGCGCGTCAGAATGTATTTCGGGCTCTCAGCCTCCAGCGGCGCAAAGTACGCAAGGTGGTTGTAGCCGTCAACAATGATCGTGTCAATGTACCCGTCCTCTGTCCTGCCCTGCGCAGCATTGGCGGGAATGTACGTCGTGTCGTGCGTGACTTCGAACCACCCGCCGTCGCCGCTAACGTCCTCCTCGCGCACGACGGACCCAGTCCGGGCAACCGGGTCAATCAGCACGATCTTCAACAGGTCGCTCTCTCTGTTGGTCTGACGCACGATGACCTTCTCGCCCGCCCACACGACCTCCGTGATCAGACGGTCGTCGTCGGCAAGATTCCTGGCGTCGTTGATATCCGGAAGATAAAACTCGTACGTCGCCAGATCCAGAAACATCAGCTCGACGACCGGATTCGCGTACCCGGCCTTCGGGTACTTGAGATCGACCATGTCCGGATACGAGTCCGTCGGCTTGTGCTCAAAGTACGGAATCGAGTACTCCGGCACGAGCGAGTCGTTCGACCGCAGCACGGCAAGGTACTTGCCGTCCGCGGCCCACCACAGCGCCGAGTTGCCCGAGAAGACCTCCTCCTCGTAGACCCAGTCGGGAATGCCGTAGAACGTGTCCTTGTCGCCGTCGGACGTGACCTGCACGACGGAAGTCGTCGACACGTTGCGCACGTACAGGTTGTTGTGCAGCACGTACGCAATCACGTCGCCGGCCGGGCTCCACTTTGCCAGGCGCACCTCGGCCGTCAGCGTGTCGGGGATGAGCGGCTCGACTTGCTTGGACGAGACGTTGTAGATCCAGTACTGCGCAAAGTACGAGTGTCGCCAGTTCTGCACCTCATTAGCACCTTTTCCTATTCTGACAGCTAACTGTCGCAGCACGGGCATACCTTCGTGTAGTTGCTGGCGAGCAGAACCAGCTCGAGCCCCTTTCCGGGCACGACAATGTCGATGTGGTACTTGAGCCCGCCGTAATCAAACTCGGGGCTGTCCACAAGCGTCAGCGTATCTTTGATCGTCGCGCCGGAATAGTCGCCCACGATGACCTTGCCGTCGTCCGTACGCTCCGCATAAAGTCCGTCATGCCCTTCGATGCCGTCGTCGAGCCACGCAACGGACGTTCGCTTGGCCGTGAACTCCCCACCCAACCAGTCACTCAACCCGATCGCCTTCTTGCCGTCCTCGCCAATGATATCGCCGGGATTTCCGCCGGCATTGTTGCCGCGCATGGAGCTGACGAGATAGAAAATGAGCCCGACGATCCAGAGAACCGTCAGGCCGGCAAGAATGCCGATGAACACGCGCTTCGTGAACCGCTTCTGCCTGACCCGCAGCTCGTCCGCGTCCTCTTCCCCGTCGTCTTCGATCGTGTCGGTCTCGTCCAGGACGGACGTGCCGGCCAACGTCGCGGCCGCGGCGACCGACGCCGCGTTGCCGTCCACGGACGGCGTTGTCGAGTCGCTCGTCGACGCGTCACCGCCGGCCGGCGTCGTGACTGCACTCGTGGTGGGCGCGCTCTGTTCTTCGTCATCGCCGTCGTCGTCGTCATGGTACGACGAGTTGCGCAGGGGCGCGAGCAGGAGCCGCTCGGATTCGGAGGAGACCTTGCCGGCGGCCGCGGCGGCCTTGTTCGGACGCAGCTTGGACGTCATTGTATTTCTTGCGCTTCTTATGGAAGACGCGGTGGAGCTCAGTGCTGGAGAAACGTCGCTCTGTGCGACGGGGGCGTAGCCTGCGCTGGATAGTCCCTGTGCGGGGAACGCGGGGTTGCTGCTGAGGACGAGCGGCGGCGGCGTGCCTGCTCCTCCCGGCGGCCGGAAGAAGTTCGCGATGCGGAGCGAGTTCGACGCGGAGTCGATTTGGTCGAAAACAATTGACGTGGAGGACGCGGATGAGTCCTGCGATCTCCTGTCGGCTTCGTCGTCTTCTTCGTCGTTGTCGTCGTCGACTTGTTCTTGCTCCTCGTCAAAGTCGAGGCCCGGTGCGGCGGCGCGGCTGGCGGTGTTCAAGACGTCCGGGCTCGCGGTCGAAATGCTGGGGACCTTGCGCTTTGAAGGCGACGAGCGGATTGACGCGGCAGGAGAGCCGGACGAGGACGAGGGCGTCGTGGACGGAAGAAGGGGCTCGGCTGCGGACTGGCCTGGCGGGGGAAAGGAGGACGGCGGAGGAGGAGGGGGCATTATAGCGGTTTTG
Source organism: Lipomyces sp. NRRL Y-27488 (assembly GCA_030556275.1). Taxonomy (NCBI): domain Eukaryota; kingdom Fungi; phylum Ascomycota; class Lipomycetes; order Lipomycetales; family Lipomycetaceae; genus Lipomyces; species Lipomyces sp. NRRL Y-27488. The sequence continues at coordinate 5,274 of JAKTPS010000255.1, read as the reverse complement.
ATAACCCAACAGTAGTGTAGTTATCTCCTTCTTAATCGGCTGGGCGAACAGGTTCACCGCTTTCGCTCGCTTCGTCCGCTTCGCGTTCGGCCGGCACAAATTCCGGCTGCGTTTTGCTCGGCGTATGATCTCCCAGACCCGGTCACACGCTATGCCTGCAGAGCGTCGTTTGGCAGTGTCCAAGGAGCAAATGTCGAGGATGCAGTTCTTCGACTGCGACCTCGAGGAGTAATTTCTCTCGGAGACAGGGCTAGGGTTGTTCCTGGCCTGCCTTCCGGATCAGGCGAACAATGATTGCATGTCGTGCTCTTCCAACAGTTTGTTCGTGAACGTAGATCTAGAATAAATGAATAGACCATCCTCGTACAGACTGCCGCATTTGAAGGTTCTAAGACCAGCGACTCAAAAAAAAAAAAAAAAAAAGACAAACGCCATTCGAAATGCAAAAAAACAAACATGATCAAGACTGCCCCTGCATCCGCCTCCGCACAAAGTCCGCAATCTGCACCCCTTCCCGCGTGACGAAAAACATCCCCTTTTTCTTGTTCTCCCACAGGAGCACGCCGAGGTCGCGCGCGTACCCGAGCGTGACCTCGTACTCCTGGCTGTTCTTGAAGTCGCAGAACAGGTACCCGTCCGACGTCTTGATGCGCTCCTGCTCGAGCTCCCACAGCCTGATCTGGTCCACGACGGTCGGCGGCAGGAGCGGGACGTTCTTGCGCATCTGCGGGTGCGCGTGCACGGACACGTACGCGATGATCTGGTCCGCCGTGATCCCGTTCCGGAGCGCCTTGCGCACGCTCTCCCGGCTGATCTGGCCGGCGACCATGTTGGAGAACCGCCACTTGAGATGCACAAACAGGTTCAGGACCGCGATCTGCAGCGGCGAGCTCGTGTACGCGTACACCTTGAAATTCGTCTCGAGAATGAGAAAGCCCGTGTCCGTGTCGGCCTTGCTGACGGACGTGGACATGGCCGTGTCCATGCTCGCCGCAGGAGTGAGCAGCACGGCTGCGTCCGACGTCAGTGTCGTCGCCAGTCGCGTGGGATAAAACCGGCGAGAAGACGACTAGTAAATTACCTTAAGTTAGCCTGCTCCCTGCAATTCACTATTCAGACTGGAGTCGTCTTACTTTTCGTTGATACACGATGCCATAATCTCGAAGATCGTCAAGCATAATCTTCTGAGTTTCACTCAAAGCGTTAAGAGAGTAGTCCTGTCCCAGCTGCAGACTCCCAAGCATGAACAAGAAATCCAAAACTTCAACCTTGTCCATCTGGAGGTCGTCCGACATGTTCAGATACTCCAGCAGTAAGGTCCATATCTGCGCCTTCACATCTTGCAGCAAAAACTGGAAGCCCACGTTCGTGATCCGCATATCACGACCCGCCCTATTTCAAAACGTCAGTAACCATATCCTGAAATCAAGTATGCAGACGAAAAGAGTGCAAACCCTTTCTCCATCAGTCCGCTGTGCTGCAAAAGACTGAGAACGCCCTGGTTAGGCATCCTGTCTGTCTCCGTGCCGACCATGAAATGCAGGATCAGCTCCCACTGCTTGTTCGCGTGCTCGTCAAGAAATTTTATGTCAACTTTGTGTTTATCCTCCGTGTCACACGGAATGCCGAACGAGTTGTCGGAGTCACTAGCAATAATAAATCAGCAACTGTGTATTCGAGCCGCCAGTGAGCACCCACACATACCCGCCAGTAACAGCACTCCGCAGACCTGCGCGAAAGGTTTTCTGAATTGTCACCATTCCGCCTGCCTCCTTGACAACGTGCATGCCTTTGAGCTTCTGCATCGCGTCCTTTTGTTGCCTAATGATCTCCTGCATTAGGACGATCCGCCCGGCTCCAAAAACACGAAGAAATAGACATACGATCGACTCGAGTTCCGCACCCACGTGTCCAGTTGTGCTATTTGCATGGGTTCGTCGTTGAAAAGCATCGACGTGATGAAGAGCTGGGCCATCTGAGGGAGCAGCCGGAAAATGGCCAGACATGTGGCCGGCTGTGCTTAGAGCGATTAGCCTCGAATCAGACTTCCAGCAAGGCCGCAAAGACAAGCATACCGTTCGGTAGAGCCGAAGAAGCATCGACTCGGAAAGCCCTTCGAGATATTCATTGATGCTCGTCCTAAATTGCGGGATCGCCATGGCAGATGAGGTCCCACACGATGTCGAGAGCGGAAAACGAAGTTGTTTCTAACAAGTGAACATCTAAACCTTAAACAGCCGAGAAAGTGTCACGTGCAATCTCCAAGTCCATTTCCGCGAACTGATCCTCCTGTACCCCACACGTTTGCAACAATAAAATCTCACTCTAATCTCAAGGACTTTTCGAAGCAGCGGACAACTGAAAATGCTCGACCTTGCTGGTATCCTCAAGTACTACGAGAAGATCTCGCTGTCGCCGTCTGGCTCAACGCCGCGCTACGTTCCGTTCCTGAACGCCTTCCTCGCGCTCACGTCCGTCTACCTTGTCTACCGCCTGATCTTCCCGTCCACCGGCTTGTCGTCGACCGCACAGCGCGCTCAGGAGGTTTCTGAGAATTCGCCGCAGCCGATTGTTTATACGATGTTTACTCCAGGTTCCCTGCTTCCGTATAACGGGGTGATTCAGGAGCGAGTGTTGATGGCCGTGCGCGGAAAGGTGTATGATGTTTCGGCTGGACGGTCGTTCTATGGTCCAGGTGGGCCGTATAGGTAAGCCACCACTCTACCAGTCGAAATTTTCAAGTGCAAGTGTCGTGCTGACCGGTCGTTTGATTGTATAGCAATTTTGCCGGCAGGGATGCGTCTAGGGGTCTCGCGAAGAACAGCTTCGACGAGGGTATGTATTCCTGTCATGTTTTGCCATGGTCTCTCTTCGCTGACATCCCCAGATATGCTCACGATGGTCGACGAACCGATTGATACGCTGCATGACCTGTCCGATGAGGAAATCCAGTCGCTGCTACATTGGGAGCAGCATTTCGCTGGAAAGTACCTTTTGTGTGGTGAACTCGTTCAGGAATTGTAACTGGCTGGAAAGTGCATGTCGCGGTTTGATAAATGTCGGATACGATGGCGTTTGGCTGGGACCGAATAAATATATTTGATTTTTTTCTCCCTACAATCTCGCCTTGATGCGACCAAGAATCGCCTTGGCTCTCTCTCGCGCCTCATCGCGCTTGCCTTCCTCAAGGTCCTTCTTTGCTTGCTGCAGTTCCTCCCACTCATTGCCCCATACATCTTCTGTGTATCTATTCGTCGAGAGCAAGTACTCCACCGGGTCCTCTACTGTGAGTATGTCTGTCACGATTCTGTCGTACCCCAGCTGCCCGATAGTGGGCTCGGCAGGACGGTTTGTGTCGGGCACCGAGGAGTATATCTGGTCTGTTGTGTTGCTGCTGGACAGAAACGCGAGGACGTCTGCGCCGTCGCTTGGATTGTGTAGTAGCCGTGGCGGAGGAAAATTTCTGGACGCCGCCAATGATGGGGCCGCATGCGTAAAATATGCAGGTTGGTTGTTTCCGGACGCGAACCTCTCAAACTCGTCCTGTGCTTGCATGCTCGCCGAAATCGAGCTCGAGGCTGCTTCTCTGAACCCATTGTTGAACTGGGCTTGGTGGTCGTATGCCGAGGCAGCGGACGACCCACCCGCGCTGCTTGATCCGCCGGCGTAGGATGTGTCGTAGTATGTCGAGGACGCCGCCTGGCTCGCAGAGCTGCTGCCGCCCTTCTGCGCGCTCGCGGACTGGCGCGCGGTGGCAAGCGAGCCGGTGACGGCAGAGGGCGTAGCGAAGGAGGAAAGAAGAGTCGCAGCGGAGGACCGCAGTGTGGAAGATGCTGATGATGTGGAGGAGGAGGCGGAAGCCGGCGCGGGAGCGGCTGCTGAGGAGGCTGCTGATTTAGCACCGCTCTTGCTTGACGTCGGTGCGTCGGGCTTGGCGCCGTCGTGACTGCCCTCTTGCGCCATGTGCTGGTAGTCGTCGGCGGGAGGTGGTGATGGTGGATTTTGCGGGGGAAGGGAGGAAGAATCCGGAGTAAAGTTGGAGGTTGAGCCGCTCGGGGCTACAACGACGACGATTAAAGTTATGAATTTATATGATCAATTGGCATTTTCTTATGATATATTTACATTTTAGTACTTTATTACAAACTATATCCTAGCATACCAGTTTCCTTAATCTATAATACAAACGCCGATTGAATGGCAATTGCCTCATACTATAGTACAAACAAGATCCAACTTATATCCTTCTATAATACAAACAAGATGCAAATTGCTTCCATCTATAATACAAAATATTGTTCCAGTGCCACGCGCCCACGCAATTGCCCATTAATGCACCATCCTTCCATTTGTGTGGGGTATCAGAAATCAAAAACACGCATCAGAAGGGTATTCAAAAAGCAAAATCAGACCATAATCTATCCATTCAACCAATATGTGTGACTGATGACATCGTCCGATGACATCGTCGAAGACATCTTGTCGCTGGCTGCCGCAGGCCGTCGCAGGCTATCGGAAGGCTATCGCAGGCACCAATTGAATAAAGCCGCGATAAGTGAGGCAATTGATTCAAGAGAAGAATTAAAATGCCATCTGCGAGGAAGATAATAAAGCGACGAATTGCAAGAGGTGAAAGCCGTGCCGCAGGTGGACAAGATAAAAGGCACAACGCGAATGGCGGACAAGAAGGCTGTTGGTCGGCGCGTCTGCCGAAAGATGAAGAGATCCACGGAGCAAAGAATGCTAGCACGCGAAAGGAAAGAACTCCAAGGACCAACGGAAGTTAAGGCGATGAAAAAAGAGCGATAGCCGCGCCAGGGAGACCCCGTAGAATGAACAACGCCAAGGATGCACGGAAGAATGATCGAGACGTGTGCCGAACGATAGAGGAGAGATTCGCAGAGCAAGAATGCTATCGCGCGACAAGAACTCCAAGGACCAATGAGAGCGTCCAATTAATGGCGGTCACGACGGATGATAACTGTCACAATTGTTAGAGCCAATTAGAAAAGAAAACTCAAATAAGGATGCACTTACTGAAGACGGAAGATCAATGTCGCAAGTAATGTCGGAAGACAAGACCACCAGAGCGAGAGACCGGCAAGTCATGCGAGCGAGTCACAAGTAAGGTTGGAAAGACCGACAAGTCATGCAAGGTAGGCACGCGAGAGCATGCGGCATGCGAGAGCATGCGAGCCGCGAACTGTCATCGCCCATCTACCAAGGTAGATGGTTGGCTGCCCATTGCTGACTGAGAATGCAAGTTCCACTGTG